>JBBYHL010457099.1:0-15255 GCA_038381835.1 Adansonia madagascariensis | reverse complement strand
AGCACATAAACATGTAATTTCACCATAATAACAAGAAAATACTAAAAGAAATAAAATATATATGAACATATATATGAAAAACACAATACCAAACCAACATCATATCAACATAAACATGATTCATAAAGAAAAAATAATTTACTAACAAGCAAAAAAGAATAAAAGAATAAAAAAAGAATAAAATCAAGAAAATTAGTTCATGGCCATTATGCTTAGTCTTTCAACATGGATAAAAAAACCCATAAACTTAAGCACATTTTTGGCTCACCAAAGAGAAGAAATATGTATCAAACAAACAAAAATTCAAACATTAAAGTGGAGATTTACCTTAACAAAGCTTTGGAATCTTTTTTTCCCCAAGTATTTTCCTTTTTTTTTAACTTTTTTTTGCCTTCCTAAAAACTCTAAAAACAATCCCCTATGAAATAACATCCTCCCCTATTTATAGGGAAGGATTCAGCTAAGGAGGATTTTCCCTCCTTGGCCGAAAGTTTCATAGGATTTTCTCTTTTTTGGGGGGTTTTTTTTATATTTTTTGATGTTAAGTTTGCTTGTTAAGTTAGAACTAATAAATGTTTTGTCATAAGCCCATACCTTGTCATTTTAGAGTGATGTAATTCATGACATCATTGATTACAAGAGATATTTTGATTGATATTTGTATATAATATGTAAAATTATACTGTAAAAATTAATTAAAAGTTTAAATTATAAAAATTAAAAATTATGTTTTTTTATAAAATTTTAAATGATCAATTTAATTCAATTTAATACTAAAAATAAATTTTTTATGTACAAAAAAATTTAAAAATAGCAAACTCGTAAAATTTTACGAGAAAAACCTTTATTGGGGAAAAATTGACAAATATGAAAGAAAACTCAAAACTTATAAAATAAATTGATTTTTTACAAACTTAATTAATATGGATTAAAAAATAACATTTAAATAATTTTAAAAATTATGAAATACAAAAAATCCTATTGAAGAAATTTACGAAGTAGAAACTCTGTATTTCGGTAACAGAAAAAATTCTAAAATTAATAAAATAAATTAAAATTTTCACAACTGATTTAATCGAAGTTAAATGCCAATATTAGTTGAATTTTGACGTTTAAAACTCGAGAGGATTCCACCAAAAATTTTAAGAATAAAGAAAAACTCGTGTTTCAATATCAAAAAAATTACGAAATTTTCTTGACACTAAAGTAAAACACATTCAAGACAACGTATTATTTAAAACATTAATTTCTAAAGTTAAGAGAATGAACTTGTAAAATTTTAAAATTAGATCAACAAGAACCAAAAGTAAAATTTATGAACACGATACTTGTAAGGCTACAAAATTCAAAATTAATTTATAAAATTTACAATTTGACACTTCATGGTAGAAAATACATATTTTTCCTTGAATATTTATGATTTTTTAGGGTGAGAATTAACATAAAACCACAACAGTGTCGGTAAAAAATATCCAACTACCAATTTCTCAAGTTTTTCAATAAAATCTTAGAAAATTCTTAAAAATAGAAAAATTGACCCTGAGATCATTCGCAGAGGTAATTTCCAAAATTTGTCAAGAACTTGTTCAAAAACAAAAATTTTCGGTTGCGGATTCATCCTTTATACCCGAAAATGAATTTTTTTCATAATATGCATATACAGTTATTTACATATGATTGATTAAAATTACAAAAATGTGAAACCCCTCTGGTGGAAGTTGACCTCTATCAAAGTAACGATTACACTTTCATTTTTGGATATTTGAGACTTTTGGGGATAAACAGCCCGAACGAAAAGGGTACAGCTATATCTCCTATTTGCAAACCATTATGATGTTAAGTTTTGGATGGTGTTGGTTTTTGTGTTTATTTTCCTTTTCATCGTCTATTTGCATTATAGATTTTTCTAAGTTAAGTTTGCTCTAGCTCTTTTGTTTTATATTTCTGCAATTTGAGAATCTTTGTTGTTTATTTCTATGCATGGCGTTGAGTAGTTCCTGAAATCCATTGTTCTAGGAACCTTGTCCTTTGTTTTCTTATGCACGCTGGTTTAGAGTTTGTTGGAATCAAAAAGGGTGTTTACTACTACTCTTTTTTGCCTCTGAATTTTAGGTAAGACTTTGTACCCTATCTTTTAATCTTTTAGATTTCCTCAATTCTTCTGAGTTTCCTTGTGCTTGTTTGGATACTGGAGGTTTTTATTTTCCTAATTCAGTACTGCAATATACTTGGCTAAGTCTTGGTTTTGTGAGGGATATGCAGGTCTGTTTGTCTAGTCAGATCTTTTGACTTATTTGTCTAAGTTATGCTGGTGTAAAGCAGGAGCTTTCCTAGGCTCCCTATCAAGTCTAGTGCTGATCTATCCTTTGTTGGGTTTATTGAATGAGGGATTGTTGGGTTGCTAATTGGTTTATCAACATTTTGAATTGGTTTAAGTACTATGAGTGGTAATTAGGTCATGCCAACAGCAATAGTAAGGTGGGTGATACGTGGGATATGGTGAGATTGCTAATTATACATATAATAGGTGAGGTAAGTCCTCTATCATTAAGGTGTTAGGAATAATCTAAGAATGAAAGACATTTTAATGCATTCGATTAGTTTAAGCTAATTATTCACATTTATATATTCAATGTTTCATTATACCATTGGTATTTTGTCTTCATTTAATTTAAATGTTAAAGTAAATGTAAGCGAAGATAACTTATTGACTACTCATGTTTATATTGTTAAAATATTGCACATATTGGACTTTATGTACAGGAAAATAGTATTTTAAGGTAAGTAGTCTAAATTGATAGTTCGTATTCTATGGGGTTCATGTGAGTAATTAAATCATGTTAAGACTATTATATCGTTCAAATCCAACTAAGGAAATGGCTTGTCTTGGCCATCTAGAGTGGGCCAACTCCTAAGTAAAGACATAAATGCATAGCCAAGAGGTGGTGATATATTGGATTGGACAAAGAGTAATTAATCTATTAAGAAGTCCATTTACATAGATTAATTCCCTTTTGATGTTCATTGTGAAATTACCTTAATCTCGAGTAAATAATTGACTCTACATTTATTACTTGTATAACTTGATGTTCCAAAGGCTAAAGCTTCTCAAGGTAATAAGCTAGTAGACCGATTGGTTAGGCATATGGCTTATACTTGATGAGAGCTTTATAATAAATATGGAATCATAGCTCTTATAAAGTGTTAAGGTTATCCTCTTAAAAAGCTTTATACGGGATGGTGAAAATGGATGAGGCCTTGGTCATTTGTATGTCAAATGATAAATTGTTCACATGTGGTGAACAATCATTTTCACATAGAGAGTCTAATGGAACTTTAAAGTAAGGTGATCAAATCAGTAAAACAAACTTTAACCTTAAATTGATCATGGATATTATATGAGGATATCACACAAATGACAAAGTCATTGGACTAAAAGGCTATTTAGAAAGCTTATGTAATACGATATATAATTGGGAGTACAGTCTTAGGTCTTTAATTATTGACTTTGAGATTAACAATTATGTGGTTAGTTATTCAATATAGAATAATTAATACATAGATTATTGGAGCCTTTATATATGTCCAATTAGTCCCTTCACTAGCTCAACATTATTCCATAAGGAATAGTTATTGATTGGAATACCCTAGTCAAAAGATTCTCAACATGATAAAGTAGCGCAACGGATACACTCATTTTAGGGGTATAGGCGTTTTCTTCAATAAATAAATGAAAAATAATTTTTTAATATTATTTATTTAGAATATATATTTAATGTGATTAAATATTTATTTAAACAACAATTAATAATTTAAATTAATTATATTTATCTTTTGATAATTATTAGGAATTAATTTAAATCAAATAGATATAAGAAAATTAATCATTTATATAATTAATTTGATATCTATAAAGTCTTATTTAAATATTTATTTATAAATTAAATATAAATAATATTCTAAATCGATTAAGAAAAATATTTTGTTTATTTATTTTAATTTGCAATTAAAATTTATTATTTCACTATATTTAATTTTATTTTTATAATTAGTACATAATTATTTTATTCAAACAAAATTGTTATGATTTTATGTTGAATTAGAATTAGAGTTATGAAAACTTATCAAGTTAAATAAAATTAACAAATTAATCAAAATTAATTAGTATTTAGATTAAATGGCCTAAACTCTTTGAAATAAATTATCCTAAAATAATGTATAAATACACTAGGGCTTGGCCGAATTTGAGAGCTAATACCCAACTACGGTTGGCGACAACAAGGGTTTAAGGAGTGTGTAAAATAATTATTTTAATTAAAATTAAAATTAGGGCTACCTTGTTATCTAATATAAATAAGAAGCAAATGCCTAGGGTTTCAAGTAAGCTTTGGTGCCACAGTAGAGGTTTCTAATAACATCATGTGATTTTAAACCTATTGGCATAAGGTGGTAATTAAAGAGAATTCGGCTATATGAATAAAAAGTTTTTGAGACAAAGAGTGCCCACAAACTCTATCATTTGGGAATTGGAGAATAGTAAAAAATGCTAGTTATTAAAGCTTTCACACAGATTTAGAAATTCTCGGATGGCATCTACAAATCTATATCTTAAGTAACTTATTATGGTGGTTTATTGTATATGACAAAATGATCTAGTACGATCCAGTTTAAAAATTTTAAAAATTTTGCTGCGCATCTGATCTATTTTTTTCCTACATAAATGTAATGGAGTAATGGTGTTATTAGCTAAGTTTATAACCGAGGTTATTGGGTGGTGTTCATAAGCACCGATGGGTGGCTTGGGCCATTTTGTTGGCTAGTTGGTGCCTTTAAAAATAGATAGTTATGCATGGTAGGGTTTGTGACAATAGGTGAGAGTAATCCTAGCAGATTTTGGTAGTACCCCAAAAAGGTTATGGTTGCCAGTTAACCATAGACATTGGTGTCTAAGGGTATGGGAGTACATACCTATGAGTGGGAATAGAATATTTTAGAAGAAAGAATGCTAGGATTGTGCCAGATGTTAGGAGAGATAGTGGAAGCTGGATATAGAGTGCTTGGCAGGGGAAGGTGAGGGTAGAATAGATTGTTTATACATTTGTTTCAAGAAGCTCATGAGCAACTATTTTTTTGTTCAAGTTCCCATAAATGGCACCAATTGCTAATGTCTTCTTGGATTATCGAAGATGGCAAATTCAAAGCAAGTCTTGTAACATAAGGAAAGATTAGAAGGGCGCTGAAGTTGAGATTCCAAAGCATACTTTGATGCTTAAATTAGCTAGGTATTTAAAGGGAAGGAAAGAAGAAGCAAGAAGGCTAAAATAAAGGATCATGGGAAGCCCTCACTTCAAACTTACTTGGTGCTTTTATACCTAATACACATGAGAGACTCATGCCAGCTACTTCCTTATCCATTATCAAATTGGCATAACTGCCAACCTGCTTGTCCCTTACATATAGTGGCATTATAGGTTAACGTAACATTTCTCAAGAAAATGTACAATAGTCTCTATTAGGTGTTTTAGAACAAATGTCACTGTTTAGGGTAGACAGCTCAACGGTCCTCATCGAATAGTTTTAGATAGTTGTCACTATTTGGAGTAAAGTGCTTAGTGGTCCTTACCGGATGACTAGTCTTATGTGACTAGGCCTTCCAGGCTTGGGTAACTACCTATAACACTTCTCATCCTTCGACTGTGGCTGCAATAGCTTTATTTCTTCATGTTTTGTTTACCAGTTCCTTTTATCATTGAATGTTCTTGTATCCATGACAATACACCCTCTTTAGGTGATCCTTGGCCCTAAGGATCACTCATAGAAACTTAGGCTGAAGCATAGACTAGACTTCCCAGGTCACATTTTCTGATCCCAAGTTAGACTGAACTTGATTATTTATGCTTCAACTTGAATTCGAATTGAACTTTTGAAATACTAATTAAAATTTTATAAATTTAAGCTCATGAGCTAGTCAAATCAAGAATTTGGATACTTAAATTTGGCTTATTCGAAAGCTTAAGTTGTTTATACTCAAGGTTAAATGAAATTTGAATTTTTATGAACCGAACCTGAATAATAATCACATATGTCTCATTTACACATAATCTCGAATATCTCACCCTATGCATCCAAGCATAACATGAGTTACTTATTTGCTTCCTTAGCTTTTTTAGAATATTTCTTGCAATTAAAAACTAAAAGACTCTATTCAGTTCATTGAACAAATAATAGAAACCCTAACTAAGCACTAGCTCAATTAGCATGATGTTTTGGACAAAATTTTTGAGGTTAAAGTTTGAAAGGTCTTAGATGCGTAATGTTATCCTTAATTGAGTTGATTAAATATTGGTTAGGGGTTATGGGAAAATTAGGAATTAAAAAAAATAAAAGGTAAGTAAAAATAAAAAATAAAAACAAATAAGAGAAAATGCAAGAAAATTGATCCCACTAAGATCAATATCAATTATTATTATTACATTTTCTAAACATAAATCTACAACAAGATAAGAAAGATAATGCAAATATTTGGTTTAGTAAAAATTTAATTATTGATCGAGCTATAAGCACTAGCTTCCTTTTGATCATAAAGCAAAATCGATCTTCCACCGAGTGCTTGAATTGGTCTTGAGTTTTCCTTGAACTCCTATTAAAACATAATAATAATAATAATAATAATAATAATAATTGTAACAACCTAATTCCTAGTTTTGTTTGAATCATGTTCAAGTGAACATCCTAGTTGGGCACTGAAGAAAGCTCTAAGCCAAATCTTCAGTCCAATAGTTTACATGACATTCTTTAATTTTGACTTGATACTTTTTCTCGGTTTGATTTCCTTAACCAAGTTCATAGTCATGACCAATTTATTTATTGATGTTAAAATTAATTTCAATATCATTAGGTAATATTTTAAATTAGATTTTAATTGGCGTTTAATTGAACTTTTGATTTTGCTTAAGGATTTACTAGGCTTGAATTTATTAAACCAATCTTATGGGTCACAAGCCTGAGGCCAAGTTGAAACCCAAGACCATATTAGACTATACAACCCAAATTAGGCCTCAAAGCCTAAAGTTCACGCTAGCCAATACCCCTCACCTGGCAATGCCAGCATGCCCAATCTACTAGTTACCCTTACATTGGCCCCCAGCATGCTTACTTGCACCCTTCCTATATAGGCTCCCACCTACCCAACCTTAGCCTGCAACCATTACCTATTCAATTGCACTCCACTGCCCCAGCCACCCCTAAAGACCTTGTCTAAAAACCAAACAAAACTTCACCAAAACAAGTTTAAACCCCTTATTTTGGAGCCCAAAAAAGAGCCAGAGCTTTTGGTTGGTCCTTTGGCTCGACCGCTCTACCCATACGAATCTTTTATCTCGATTTATTACCGCCCTCACACCTACAATCGTATATGGCCTAACCAATCCCACGAGCACACATACACTACCAATAGACACCAATCCAACACTCAAAAAAGGATTGGAAAAACATAGACTTTAAGATTTTAGGTTTTTGCATTTACAGAAGTTAGGCTATCATTCTAGAATCTGAACAACATAAATTGTGAAAAAGGTAAAGATAGCATGTGGTTGATTTTTAGTATTTATCTAACAATGGATTAAGGAGCTCAAGTTCATGTCAAATCTTTGGTCTTAGATTTAGGTGTTTTGGCATGGATTTCGGATAAACTAATCTCGATTTGAAAAAAAAAGAGGCAAAGTTACAGAGAAGATTAAGTTGGAGGCCAATCAACCATCAACGTGGCAATCCAAAGTTTAATATGGATTTAGAGAGAGAAAGGAGAAAATAAAGAAAAGAGAAGAATAAAAAAGACAACATAAAAACAAAAGTTTTAGGGGCTGAATTTTAGCTATATTAGGTTTGAATTAATCTTAGTTTTGATATAACTAAAACTTAAGCTTAATTAACTTGTGTTTAAATATTTTCAAGTTAGTATTTTTTCCATGAAATATTTTGTAAATAGTTTGAAAAATACTAGAATGTGTTTTAACTCCTTTAAGCACTCAAAAATGTGTTCTTAATACATACATTTATATAAAACATTTTTAGATAAGTTGTACATGTTTTAAAGCTATGAAAAACTCTTAAAATTGATTTTCATATGAATATATTGATACACTATGTGTATGTATCAATATAATATTTGGCAGTAGCTCAGTTTTCCATGAAACCTTTAGTTGTTTCAGTACAAAGCCATTTGTATCAATATAGCTTGGTGAGTATTGACATACTCCTTGCTTATATCGATGCAGTAAGCTCCTACAATTATATTTTGGGGGTTTGCATAGCAATGTATCAATATACCAACTTATGTATTGATACAATTTAGAGGGAAGTAACAAAAATCATTCAGATGAAGCTTCTAATAGCTCCAAACCTTCATCAATTATCCCTATCAGCTATAATCATGATCAAAGTTATAAATAAGGTTTTCCAACACCTCCAATAAAAATAAGAAAAAGGGGAAAAAGCTTATGAGTCAAATTTTTCATTAATTCCATCATTTTCTAGAGTAGTTCATAATTTTATAGGATTAATTCTTCCTATCTTTATGTTCTTCATTTTGTATCTTTAGATACACATTTTTTTAGCCAACATTCTTGTAAACACCTAGTCTTCAGAGGTTTTATTTGTTTACACCCAAGTTCTTATAAAAAAAAGAGATTTCTACTTAACCATTAAAAAGTAGAGAAAAGTTTTATCTTAGCCACAAAAGATAGAAGGTAGAGATTACATTGTATCCTAAAAAATAGGAATGTAAAGGTTATACCTTGTCCTTGAAAGGTAGACAATTCAAGTTAGTGAATTAGGAAAATCTGATGCAAGTAAGGCTGAGTTAGAGGATATAGGTAACTAACGTCGAACCTTTCTAAATACTTGAGTTTGCTTCTCTTTCCCTAGCTTTTTAATTGCCTTTTTATTATTCACTAACTTGCATTCCAAAGATCATTGTTTAGAGTTTTTCAATTTTATCGAAGTTTTAATTTGTAAAAGGGTTTTGAGAAATTAATTCACTCTTTTTGGATTTCATTCACCATTTAAAGGTCTAACACTGAGAAAAGGTGCCAAAACGGTAGTGATTAAGCAAGCAATTTAGGTGCATTAACTTGTGGTTCGATCGGATCTGTGCACCTGATCGATATAAAGGGGAAAAAAAGAAAAAGAAAAAGAAAAAAATGAAAATGAATCAAAGAAAAAGAAAGCAATAACAAAAAGGGAATGAGAAGAGGAAGAAAAGAAAAAAGAAATGAAAGAAAGAAGAAAAAAAAAAAGGAAACAAAAAAAATGAAGGAAAAGAATAAGAAAGCAAAGAAAAACAAAATAAAAAAAAAAATTCAAGAGGTCTACTTCTGGGACTTGTTTAATATCTCAGTTTTTAAGCTCCTGCTATTTTTCAAGTATGATTTTTTTTTTTACATTTTTATCATTGGTACATACGTTTTATTTTTTTTATTTTTTAAAAATTCATAAAAATAAATAGTTACAAGTCTTCAACAATAAAATATGTCCTTAAATTGTTTTCGATAAAGGAAATTTTCTGAAAACAAGTTATGTCTTGGGAAGTATCAATTATCCTTCAATATAATTTGAGTAAAAATAGTTATAAAAAATTATCAAAAGATTTGGAGTGCTTCAGGAATTATTTTTACTTAGATAATTTCCTTTATTTTGATGGTAATTATAAAAGACATTATTGTCATTTTATTTTTAATAAAGGGTACTACTTTTTCAACTGAAATATATCTTTAAATTATTACTAAATTTTCTAAAAACATTTTTTGGGACAACTAGAGTATTAGCTGTTACTCAAAATAACTAGAATAAAAATAGTTATCGAAGCATTATCAAAAGTATCATGAATTATTTTTACATAGATAATTTCTTTTAACTCAGAGGTGGTTAAAAAAGAGATTTTAATTTGTTTTTATACTAATAAAAAGTGCTCCAAATAAATGTGAACCTTTGATAATGAAATTCTAAAGGTTTCATAGGTAGTGATCGTGATGGACCATGAGGTGAGAGAAATTTGCTAAAAGTTACCAAAATTATTACAGGTTTTTAACATGGTTTTTCAATATACGAATTCACATTTATTTTTTTCAAATAAAATTGTCTTAAGGAATAGGATCTCTTGATGACAGGTTCAAAGGGACTCATAAGTAGTGATCTTAGTGAAATCTTGAGGTGAAGAAAATAAACCAAAAATACTAAAGGTATTGGGGTATTTAGTAAGAATTTTTTATACAAGGATTTACACTTAAAAAAAAAAAAACTTAGATTTTTGTTCACTAATAAATTGGAGTAAGGGAACTATTTTAAGATACCTAAACTAAAATCACTCTTTCAATCTAAAAAATAATATGTAATTAATAGATACCTTTTATTAAACAAGCGTTTTGAGGATCCTAATCTATCCATATACGTAAATGCATTCTTGAATCCAGTTTTGGTTTTCTTAGACCAAAAACCATCCTCTTAGAAGATAAGTTTCTTAGGTTGGCTAATTACACCTAAACAAGAAAAAGATTGGTGGTGACTCCTCTATTTTGACACCATGTTATCCCAAGTCGTCTGGTAGTCACGAAAGGTGGTCAAAAGACCATTATGATAATGATGATGATGATAAAAATAAAAATGTAAATATTGTAAATGTAAGTGTAAACGTGTAAAATTTGCTCAAGATTCCTAACTTAAAACCAATTTGTTTATCTTGCATTTTCAAAGGTCTTTCCTATGAAAAAAAAAAGTTGTCTTGTACTTACATACATATATATAGTGAGCATTAGCCAAAAAATTTTGAAGGCCAAACATAAAACTAAAAAAACTACTTTTTTTTTTAAATTAATATATTAAGCTTAACCAAAGATAAATGTATAATACATAAAAAAATTTTAAAACTTTTTTTGGCCAAGATTAATAATTATATTTGTTTATAAATTCTAATGCATAAAATAAAACTATAGACAAAAATAAAAAATAAATAAACGCGATTTTATTTTGAGTCAATTAAATTATATTTAATATATAAATATATAAAGATATATATTAAGAGGATTTCCAAAATTTTTAGAGCCTGAAACACCAAGGATGCCCTGGTGTGTGTGTGTATATATATATATATATATATATATATATATGATCACAAAATTTATAGGAAGTGAGATGATTAATAATTTGTCTTCAAAAAATAAAAAAAAATCCTAAAAATTCGGGAGACAGAAAATCATCTCTAACAATCATATTTTAAAATTATATTCGAAAAGTTTTGAGACAACATTCATCCCTGTACTATTACATTCAACTAACATAAGACTTTGTTTTTATCGTCCCTCAACCTATCCAAAAAATCTCGTATTTTGTGTGTGCACATATATATATATATATATATATATATATATATCTATATATATCCTTCAATTGAAAATTTTCCTACGACCCCTTACCTTAAGCTTGCCAAACCAATGGCTATTTGATAAATTAATTAATGGGAAAAGATCAACAAAAAAAAAAAAAAAAAGCATATATTTCTATTCTGGATTAATGGGAAATAGTACTCCATCACCTCAGCAAGGGCATCTTTCGAGGTTTGAACGTGCTCGGTTGAAACTGTCTTCACCTGTACAATTAGAATTAGACACAATAATAAGAAGTTAACCAATATAAAGGCAAACCAATTATTATTGATGAACAAATTAAGAAGAGATGAGTAAAGTTTAAAAAAAACAAAAAAAGGAAAATGAACCTCCTGGAAGACAGTCCAAACAACACCCTCAGTGCATGGAGTTGTAAGTGAGCCAGTGTAACGATAATAATTTCCGCCTACAAATCCAGTATCTATTGGATTTACATTTCCCAGCTCTTTTATCTCCCCCTCCCACACTTTTTATGGACGACAGTAACTGGCATGATATTAATACCCCAAAACAAACAAAATTATCATCAGCAATACCCAACATTACTCGCTGGAACTGTATATATGCATGTATGTATTGTTAAAGGGCAAATATGACACCATATTATTGGTGGGTATTGAAATTTATTAATATAATTTATTTTTTATTGATATTTTATATTATATATTTGGATTAAGTGCAAATTTACTATTATTCTTTTACCTAATATTAAATTTTGTCAATTTATACTTTTGTTTGATTGAATTTGCCACTAAATTTTATTTTTAATTAAATTTTATTACTCAACTTTGATGTTGCATGATTTGATAACACAAATTTAATAAAAAAATATTAATTCAAATATTTTATTTTCGTAATTAGGGTCTAATAAATTAATTAATAAAAGATGATAAAGAAATTAAGTTTTAGTTTTCATAAAATAAAAACTCTATAAATTTTATTTTTTTAATAAAGTAATTTTGCATTTAAATCTTTCTAAATGAAAGTTGAATGAAATAATAAAATTAAAGTTTAGTGACAAATTCAATAAAAAAATAGTATTATGGCAAATTTGCCTTAATCTCAATGGTGTAATAACAAATATGTTCAATCATAAATTACAGTAACAAATACCTATAATATAGTGGCAAATTTATCCGTTAACTCATATATATATATTTAAAGTATGATAATCATTATATGTTAAAAATAAATATCAAACATGAATATTAAAAACATGACAAATCCATATTTCATAAATTACTGTGTACTACTACTCACATGCATGCAACATCCTAGTCACTAAATAGTTGCAGATGATAAAATCACATTCAACGGTGCCAGAGAGATATTCTCGGAAGACCACTGAACTGATATTTGATGTTCCATTTGACATAAGTACATGTATGCAGCTGGTATTTGGAGCACTATACAGTCCATATATGCATGTGTGGATGTATCCAGTTGGCAAACTGGAATGAAATCAGAGCTAGGAAACTTAATTAAACTTACTCCTAAGATGTAAACAGAACTTTTATTTTAAAAAAAAAAAAAAATAGAATCTTGGCATACATTGGAAAGGAAAGGGTCAGCTTGGCCAATTTGAAAGACCATTGAGACAACGGCGATCTGATTTTGATCATTTTGATGAACTATGTGAATCTCCAAATCCTGCCTGTATGTAAGCCAAAAGAGACAATTGACCCGTACAATCATTATTCTGATTTGAACACTGAAAATTAAAAAAAAATTACGAATTAATTAAGCTCAAACCATTTTTTTTTTTAAGTCAAGTCTAGGATATATATGTATTATATTATATAAATATCCGAGGGAGAATGCCAATGGCATTGAACTACTTTATAATCAGTCCCGTTTACGTTAATTTTTCCAGCATCTCCATTCCACAATACCTGTATTAAATATATATAAGCATTCGTTATTTAGGCTGTTTTTGATTTATGCTTTTTCGCTGATATACACTGTATAGTAGCAACAAGTAGCAAATTAATTAATTTACCGCAATGTCATGTCCCTTATTCTTCAAAACAGCGGAACGTGATGCATAGCTATGTTGCAAATCACCCAAAGTAGGGGAAACCTGGGTGCCTCCGACAGGGATATCTATTGGGAACTGCGATTTCCCAGTAACGCATGTTCGCCACTCCTCTTTGAGTGAACCCCAACTCGATGGCCCCTTTCCTGATCCTTCGTCGTAATTAAATTCATCCCCTGTGCACGCACTCATTACGTCCTCCAAATTAGACATTATAACTAAGAGCCATTAGTCAACAAATTATGCGATTTATTGATAAAATGCTGATCAAAACAAAATTTGTAAGAATAAATAGACAGAACATATGTATATTTATATATGTATATACCTTCTTCAGATTGAGAAGGAATGAAATGGGGTTGAAGGGAGGTGGAGATGGGAACAAGACAAGCAAAAAAGAGAAAGGTAAAGGTCTTTTTCCAGTAGAAGTTAAAGTACTTCATGGTAATTGCTTTGATTTGCTTTCCTTTGTTCTTGTCTTTTGGAGTAGTCGCTCTTGGCGTTGGGTATTTTAGGCTTTACATTCTGAGGAAAGCAAGCGAATATTAATGAGTTTATTATCCCCCTAACGCCACGCTAAGATTACATGGACGTGATCTTTAAACCACAAAAAGGAAAAAAAAAAAATAAAAGCAGATTTTGTTTCCAGTTCTACCAAAAAACCAGAAATGAAAATTATGTACTCTGGCGAATTTTGTTGGCTAAAAATTATATCTCGTGTATCTCAAATCTCATACAAGTATATAAAAGTCAAAAGCCTGTGTAATTATTCAAGACAGTCTATATTATCATATGGACCATCGTAAAAAGTTGTGTACTATATTTAATTATTTTGATTTAATTAATTTAATATTACAATATTTCATATAATTAATTATAATTATTTTCTTTTACACTTTAATTGACTTACATTTTATAAATATTAAATTAAATTTATTTATTAGACTATAATAAATAGGAGTTTTTACACATGTCAAAAAATTAGTTTTATAATCTAATTAATTTTATAAAACTTATTTGGAGCCATTTAAATTCAATTTTAAACATAAATCAAGTTTAAATAGTAAAAGTAAGAATAATTCCAATAATTTAAGATGTAATAATCTCATATCTCACACAAATATATAAAAGTCAATCTTTTGCAAAAGAAAAAGGTAGTTATTCAATGTAAATAACTTTTATTATTGATATGTAAATAATAGTAAAAAGTCATCACATGTATAAAAATTTAATTATTTTAATTTGATTTAATTTAATATTAAAATATTTTTTATATAATTAATTATATTTATTTCTTTTCTACTTTTAATTAACTTACCATATATATATGTAAATTAATAAAATTTTAATTTTTTTCATATGTTATAAAAAATATTAAATTAAATTTATTTAATAGACTGCTGTAAACACTGTTTTTGCACATGCTTTGAATTTGACTGTTATTATGGAGAAAAAAATTAGTTTAGGTATGGAAAATAGAGAGAATATTGGATAATAATTAGCATATGACAAAAATGACATAATATTTTAACTGAAATTTTACTTGCAAATGTTTGAATTTGATTTATCCTCCACTATTAATAAAAAAGACAAAACCTTTGGTAAAAAATCCAAAATCTTTGGTAGAAAAAAAAACAATTATTTTTAGTAAAAAGTTTAACTTTTCTAACATGGATAATGTTTTAAACATTGTCATCCTTATTGATATCTTTGATTTGGTGTATATATATATATATATATATATATATATATATATATCTATATTCATTTTCTGGTAAAACT
>JBBYHL010457078.1:0-53072 GCA_038381835.1 Adansonia madagascariensis | reverse complement strand
AGCCAAATTAGAGGTGTTTTTGTCCTTTCTCAAGGTGGACAAAGTGATGTCAGCATGGTGGCTATAGCGTGGTTGTATGGAGCAACTTGCTGCCAATATGATGGGCATAGGGTGGCTGGTTTAAATGCTGAAATGATTTTCCAGCAAATAGGATGGCTGATGGTGATATTGGTCAACAACAAAGGAGAAGCAGGGTGACCATGTGACATTGACCCCTTTCATCTAATTTAGACTTCAACAAAAAATGTTTTGATTAATTCAAAAGTCTAAATTCATAATTTGATATGGGTTTTGATCTTTCTTGATGCAAAGAAATGAGTTAAAAATTGAGTTTTGGATCAATGGTGGATGAGTCAAAAATGCCTGACGTGAAAAATGGCTTGTATTTATTGATACATTACAGAATGTTTCGATACATTTAGTCCAAAACCCTTGAGTGTGTCAATACAATGAACATTGTATCATAAAACGATCCATTGTATCAATACTATGAACCATTGTATCGATACATTTCTTTACAGAATGCATGTTTTGATCTTGGCATGGCCTAGTATCGATACATGAACTCTTGTATCGATACAGAAGCTCAGGTATCGATACATTTACATCTTATATTGATACAAATGGGGACATTTCAAAATTATGGCATATTACAATATTGTACCGATACATGAGAACCATGTATCAATACATTCAAGCAAAATTATAAATTTTCTCATATATTTTGTCCCCAAACACCTTAAACTACGTCCTTTGATGCTACATCTTTGCATTTAACTTTGATATGATCCATAGGCCTTCTTGACCTCTTCAAAATACTTTTCCATTAGGCGACAATGTCCGTGCTCCAAATTGTTTAAAAAATTAGCCCAAACAAAATAAGGTATCTATAATAGGTCATCGAAACAAGAAGCCACCTTATCAGATATGAGAAATATCCAAAATTGACAAATTATGCCTTTGGAAGCACCATTTTCGCATTATTTAAATAGGCATATGTATTCTCATGCACTCTACAAGATTTAACACTTTTAGGTACCAATCCCTATACAAAAGGCAAATTAGTAAAGAGGGCAAGGCACGACTTTCTGTTTCCAAAAACCTTAAAAAATCTTAGGTAAGTACCTTCAACATCATAAGCTTATTAAAAACCTTTTCTTTCTTTGTCCTCAAAGAGTATAAGCTTTTTTTTCTTTGTCCTAAAAAAGCAAGATGTTTTCTTTTTTGTCCGCAGAGAGTAGGACCTTTTCTTTTCTTTATCCTCAAAGAGAAGGACATTTCCTTTTTCTTTCTTTGTCTTTAAAGAGCAAGATGTTTCCTTTCTTTGTTCTCAAAGAGCAGGATGTTTCTTTTTCTTGTCCTCAAATAACAGGACCTTTTCTTTCTTTGTCCTCAAAGAGGAAGACATTTTCTTTTCTTGTCCTCAAAGAGGAGGACATTTTCCTTTTTGTCCTCAAAGAGCAGGACATTTCTTTTTCTTATCCTTAAAGAGCAAGACCTTTTCTTTTTTTTGTCCTCAAAGAGTAAGAAGTTTCTTTTTTCTTTATGTTTCCTTTCTTTGTCTCAAAGAATAAGATGTTTCCTTTTCTTGTCGTAAAAGAATATGACATTTTCTTTCCTTGCCCTCAAAGAGCAGGGAGTTTTCATTTCTTGTCCTCAAAGAGCAGGACCTTTTCTTTCTTTCTCCTCAAAGAGCAGGACATTTCTTTTCTTTATCCTCAAAGAGTAGGATGTTTCATTTATTTGCCCTTAAAGAGCATGATGCCTTTACTTTTAAGCCCACACAAGCTGGTGGCACCCTTTCATTCTAGTCCTCGAAGAGTAGGATACATTTTCTTTTTCTTTTAAGCCCACACAGGTTGGTGGCACCCCTTTCATTTTAGTCCTTAAAGAGCAAGACGCCTTTTCTATTGCTTTTAAGCCTACATGAGTTAGTGGCACTTCTTTTCTTTTAGTCCTCAAAGAGCATAACTCCTTTCTTTCCTGCTTGAAAAATAGCCTAATACACTACCCGAAAAAAATGGTGTCTATTTATCTTTGCCTTGTTTCTAATACTTAGGAATGGTTAAAGAGGGGTAGTTGTAGACACCTCATATTGTCTAGACCAGTTTTTGGTATCTAGGAGTTAGGTAAAAGGTGACAAAATAAAAAAATAGAAATAAAGCTGGAAGACATGATCGCTAAGGTCTAAAATGCCCACCTTAAAGAAAAATAAAAAATGAGGCATCAAAGGTTTTTTTAAAAGTGTCATTGGAGTCATTCAGGTGAGTACACGAGCTAATTTTAATCTCTTTGTGGCCAAGATAAGACAACTTGAGGAACCTAAGGTATGTGCGGGTCATATAGGTGCTTAAGCACTGTCACGAGGCTTTCACATTACCAAAATTTTGAATTTCCATGTGTAGTATCGATATATAAGGGTTTGATATCGATAACTAAGGTATGGTATCGATACCTTGCATGATAGTATCAATATAAGTCTTGGCAGTAACTAAAGTTATAATTTTTGGCAAAATGTGTCGATACACAAGCATGAGTATTGATACAAGTCCATGGAGTATCGATGCAGGGCTCTAAAGTCTCGAGACTGGAAACAATTTTATTCTTAGTATTGATACACACCTCCTTGTATCGATACTTAGGAAAAAAATTACCTTGTGTATCGATGCAACATGCTTTCTATTGATACAGTGAGGTATTTTGCCTTGCTCGGACCATTTTTCAATCTTCAAAAATCTAATTCAAACATGTTTTTAGTACCAAGAAACCGTCATAAAGCATTAAAAACCTTGGCTTTGGGCCAATGACCAGATTTAAACCAGTTTAAGGCTCAAGTAACCAATGCCAAAGGTCATTTTCATAAGAGATATAGTGGTAAAGAGGATGGCAAGCATATCAGTAATTGGAAGGCTATTGTAGCCTTTCTGATTACTTTCTCAGCATGGCAGAACCAATAGCAATAGGGAGGCAGACTGAGCATGTTACTTAGATGTCTCATTGGGCAAAGAAGAAAACCTAATAATGCCCTTGGTTTGTCTTCTAAAGCCATTGGCTGAGTACAAAGATAAAGAGAACTAGCTACCTTAAAAGAAAAAGGTTCCCAGCTATCAAAAAAATTCTACAGCAATCCTAGAAGACTCTTCACGCATCCCCATAAATCCTCTAGCCATTCTTAACCTCAAAAACACTACAAAAAAAACTATTTCATTGACTTCCATGCTTTATTCCCGTAGTTACCTTAAACCACCATTGGAAAACCTTCAAGAACCTAACATTACATACATTTTGATCCTTAAAAGACCTCACCATGAACCATACCAGCAGAAAACTACTTCCTTTCATCTTTTTCTTGCTAAATAATAGCAAGGAGAATGAAGAAATTAAGCCTACAGCCACTATTCTGAGAGAAAGGGAAGTTTAAGTTTTTGGTATATACCCTCTACCTTAATCTTTATATTTTTTGTTTTGCCATTAACATCATATTAGTAAACCCTTTTTTATGCTTTTATGGTCACCCTAGGACTCTCATGTATTTTTGTGGCTTTGGTTGTGGTAGTTTAGGATCTTGATGTTCTTCTTGCTGCCTTCATGCTATTTGGTTAACTAAGCATGCTCATTTGCATTTTCATCACCATAATAGCCTCTGTCTATGTAACCTTGCCATGTTCCTTCCATATCCACATCTTCATCTCATGTTTAAAGCATTCATCCTAACATGTCATAGGTATGCCCATACATTTCCTAGCAGCTTGATAGGTTCCACGAAATAAAAATGCCTCTTTTAGCAAAGTCTTTTTTAAACATGTTCATTCTAAGTATGTTCATGCATCTATCTATGATCTTCATGCATTCTTTTTATCTTTTCTATGAAAAATGTCATCTTTCTTATGCTTATATGTTCTCCATGTTCTATATTATGTTTGTGGTACTTTGTTTGTGTTAAGATGCTTGTTTCAATGCTAGAAAACCCGATTTCAAAAAAAAATCCCCAAGTTAAGCACATGCCATCTCCCACACATGGAGAAGAACATGAGCTTAAGATTTTTATGAAGTTGGCTTTCCAACCTTGAGGGCAAAGCAAGTATTCAGTTCTGGATTCATGGAAGAATGAGTATAAGAATACTGGTTTTCAAAAAATGAAATGAAGTCTTTTAGTTGAAAATGTGAATCCTTGGTCCTTAGCCAAACACCCTCATGATGGCATGGTCAATGGGTTGTTCCATCATCCCAAACTACTCTAAGACTGTGGAATGTACTCGTGACACCCATGTCAACCCTTCATCTTGGTTACAGATGTTCGAACATCCATGGCCCGAGCTCAACCCAATGAAAAACCAAAATTATCGAACACCTCCCCTATTTTGTTCTAGCAGCATAGTGGTTTGGTTTTGAAAAATTATTTTAAAATAAAAATTGATTTATCTTAAATGTATTGGTATTTTTCCCTTAACGGGTTTTGAATTACCTTTCCAACAATATCTCATTTACCTTTAGATCATCTAGGATGAAATAGTTATGATTTTTTGAATCTTCGCTGTCTGGAACCCCTAAATACAACGAATAGTCTACTATTCGGGCTATTTCAGCCTAACAAACAACATTTTTGGATCCCTCAAATATTTTACCCATAGAGTTCATGAAATTCCCTTTCTGGAAAGGTATTATTCACATTTTAATAATCCCAAACGAATCCAAAATAAATTTTCAAAGTTCATCATACCTTTGCCCTATACATGCTGCTAGTGTCGAGATAGGTTGAAATTCAAAAATTAATTCCACCTAGAAAGTGATTATCTAGGATTTTTGGAATACTTTTACATTAATCCTCATCGAGTTATGTTTCCAACGGTACTCGTTTACCCCTCGGGACCTTTGAATAAGCTCTAAATAAATTCAAAAAGAGAAATAACGTAATGCTATCTTCTATTTCTAACCTAATTTTCGAAACGCTTTTCGCCTCATGATCTACTCAGCTCATTCCCATTACCTAAACCCCCCTTAGACACAGACCAAGGATAAAAAAAAGAGGAACATTTTAGCCAAACCTTTGGCTCTTGATTTTCAAAGATCCCTTATCCAAAAAAAATGACCCTTTCCTAATAACATTGAAAATTTCTATTTTCGAGGATACTCTAACCCCATTACTCCGAGGGGATACTCCAACCTTGCTTTTACCTTAAAATGACATCGATTTTTTATTTTTGGGGATACTCCAACCCTATTACTCTGACAAGATTCTTTAACCCTGCCTTTACCTCAAAATGATGTTAAATTTCCATTTTCGGGGATACTCTAGCCCCACTACTCTGAAGGGATACTCCAACCCTGCTTTTTACTTCAAATCCAATATCAAACTTCCATTTTTGGGGATATTCTAACCCCACTCCTCTAAGGGGATACTCCAACCTTGCTCTTCCTATTACTTAAAAAATCCAAGCTTTTTTTTTTAGTCATTAAAACTTTTTTCTCTTTAAATTTCCACCAAATTTGATAAGTCTTAATGTTGTCGTCTTAGTTATTCATCAATAATCGAAGACAACTATGAGATACATTTCAATCATCCCTCTTTTTTATGTATTTTTTGTATTTATTTTTATGGATTTATTTATTGTTTTCTTTCCTAGCTTACTAATATGTTTCCTCTTATAGGGACTTCGAGCATTCATGCTTTAAAAATCATGTTCAAAATCACAAAATGATATCTCGTGTCAGTATCTCTCTAGTTCCAAACATGAAAATTTTGATTTTTTAAACCCATTCAGAGACCATTTTCATTAAAAACCCCTATGTTTCTTACCTCTTTGATATGCATAGTTGATAAAATTTTCATTAAAACCTAGACTTGTATCTTCGTAAAATTTCATGCATTAGAGGGAATTATATTTAAATAGTGATAAAAAATAGAATTGAGGAAATTGAGATTCAAGTAAGATATAGTTAGATGGCATCGATTTTTGGGCATTTTAGGGGTGCTAATCTTTCTCCACATGTAACCAACTCCCGGACCCAAAACAATGAATCTCTAGTATTATTTTTAATAGGCATTCAGCAATGCCTAACTTAAAATCATCAGTGGCAACTCCAAGTTTATGGCCACTTCGTGGTGGCCATCCAAGACTAGTCGGATGAGTGATTCATCTGATGATCTTTTACTCCTTCATGTCAAACATCAAAATGTTTTTTTTAGTCAAGCGCGCTTTCGCCCATCGGGTCATTTGAAGTTTATAAAGGTTAGGCACATGGAACGTCGACAAGGAGAACATGATTATAGTGCCCATAACAAAAGGAATGGAAATTTTTATGAGTATCCAAGTTTGTCTTATTTCAGGGATGAACATTAATTATAAGGAAAATGATGGAACAAAAAGCATTTCTTGCAAACCCAAAGCATCAATATCCTGTATCCTAACATGGAGAACCTAATTTTAGTGTCCATAATAAAAAGAATAGAAATTATAATGAGTATCTAAGTTTGTCTCATTTCACGGATGAACTTTAATTATAAGGAAAATGGTGGAAAGAAAAGCTTTTCTTTCCAAACCAAGGCATCAATATCATATATCCAAATGAGGTGAACATGATTATAGTGACACTAACAAAAGAAATGGAGATTATTACAAGTATCCAAGTTTGTATTATTTCATGGGTGAACTTTGATTATAAGGGAAATGGTGGAAACAAAAGCTTTTCTTGCAAATCCAGAGCATCAATATCGTATATCCCAACATAGAGAGCAAGATTGTAGTGCCCAATCACAAAAAGAATGGAGATTGTTATGAGAATCCAAGTTTCTCTCATTTGATGAACAAACTTTGATTATAAAGAAAATAGAGGAAAGAAAACCTTTTCTTGCCAAAACAAAACATCAGTATCGTGTATCCCAATGAAGAGAACTTGACTATAGTGCCCATAACAAAAAGAATGGAGTTTATTATGAGCATCCAAGTTTGTCTCATTTCACGAATGAACTTTAATTATAAAGGAAATGGTTGAAAAAAAGCTTTGCTTTCCAAACGAAACCATCTATATCATGTATCCCTATGAGTGGAACATGATTGTAGAACCAATAACAAAAAGAATGGAGATTATTTCAAGTATCCATGTTTGTATTATTTCATCGATGAACTTTGATTATAAGGGAAATGGTGGAAAGCAAAGCTTTCTTTCCAAATCCAAAGCATCAATATCATGTATCCCAATATGAAGAACATGAATGTAGTGCCTAACTAGCAAAAGAATGCAGATTATTGCGAGAATTCAAGTTTGACTCATTTGATGAGCAAACTTTGATTATAAGGAAAATGGTGGTAAGGAAACCTTTTCTTGCCAAACCAAATCATCAATATCGTGTATCCTAAATGAGGTGAACATGATTCTAGTGCCACTAATAAAAATAATGGAGATTACTAGAAGTATCCATGTTTATACCATTTCATGGATGAAATTTGATTAGAAAGGAAATGGTGGAAAGAAAAACTTTTCTAGCCAAACCAAAGCATCAATATCATTTATCCAAATAAGGTGAACATAATTGTAGTGCCACTAAAAGAAAGAGTGGAGATTATTTCCAGTATCCAAGTTTGTATCATTTCATGGATAAACTTTAATTATAAGGGAAATGGTGAAAAGAAAAGCTTTTCTTGCTAAACCGAAGCATCAATATCATGTATCTCAATGAGGTGAACATGATGTAGCACCACTAACAAAAAGAATGGAGATTATTACAAGTATCTGAGTTTGTATCATTCCACGGATGAACTTTGATTATAATGGAAATCATGGAAAGAAAAGCTTTTCTCGTAAATCCAAAGCATCAATATCGTGTATCCCAATGTGGAGAACATGATTGTAGTGCCCAATCACAAAAAGAATGGAGATTATCCAAGTTTGTCTCAGTTCACAGATGAACATTAATTACAAGAAAAATAGTGGAAAGAAAAGCTTTTTTTTTTTAAATCCAAAGCATCAACATCGTGTATCCCAATGTGGAGAACATGATTGTAGTGCCCATAACAAAATGAATGGAAATTATAATGAGTATCCAAGTTTGTCTCATTTCACAGATGAACTTTAATTATAAGGAAAATGGTGGAAATAAAAGCTTTTTTTGCCAAACCAAACCATCAAAATCATGTATCTCAATGAGGTGAACATATTGCAGTGCCTCTCACAAAAAGAATAGAGATTATCACAGGCATCCAAGTTTGTATCATTCCATGGATAAACTTCAATTATAAGGGAAATCATGCAAAGAAAAGCTTTTCTTGCAAATCCAAAGGATCAATATCATGTATCCTAATGTAGAGTACATGATTGTAGTGCCCAATCATAAAAAGAATAGAGATTACTATAAGAATCTAAGTTTGTCTTATTTCACGGATAAACTTTGATTATAAGGAAAATGGTGGAAAGAACAGCTTTTCTTGAAAATCCAAAGCATCAATATCGGTATCCAGATGTGAAGAACATGATTATAGTACCCAACCATAAAAAGAATGGAGAATATTATGAGAATCAAGGTTTGACTCATTTGATGGACAAACTTTGATTATAATAAGGAAAATGGTGAAAAGAAAACCTTTTCTACCCAAACCAAAGCATCAATATCATGCATCCCAATGAGGATAACATGATTGTAGTACCCATAACAAAAAGAATGGTGATTATAATAAGTATCTAAGTTTCTTTCATTTCACATATGAGCTTTAATTATAAGGAAAATGGTGAAAAGAAAAGCTTTTCTTGCCAAACCAAGGCATAAATATCATGTATCCAAATGTGGTGAGGATGATTGTAGTGCCACTAATAAAAAAAATAGGGATTATTACAAGTATCCAAATTTATATCATTTCATGGGTAAACTTTGATTATATGGGAAATGGTGAAAAGAAAATTTTTCTTGCACATCCAAAGCAACAATATCATGTATCCCAATGTGGAAAATAGGATTATAGTGCCCAATCATAAAAGGAATGGAGATTATTACAAGAATCCAAGTTTCTTTCATTTGATGGATAAAATTTGATTATAAGGAAAATGGTGGAAAGAAAACCTTTTCTTGCCAAACCAAAGCATCAGTGTTGTGTGTCCAAATAAGGAGAACATGATTGTAGTGCCCATAACGAAAAGAATGGATATTATTATGAGTATCCAAGTTTGTTTATTTCACGGATGAACTTTAATAATAAGGAAAATGGTGGAAAAAAAAGTTTTTTTTGCCAAATCAAAGCAACAATATCGTGTATCCCACTGAGATGAGCATGATTATATTGCCCAAAAACAAAAAGAATAGAGATTATCATGAGTGTCCAAGTTTGTTATATTTCAAGGATGAACTTTGTTTATAAAGAAAATGGTGGAAAGAAATGCTTTCCCTGCAAATCCAAAGCACCAATATCGCGTATCCTAATATGGAGAACATGGTTGCAATGCCCAATCACAAAACAAAATGGAGATTATTATAAGAATCCAAGTTTGTCTCACTTTATGGATGAGCTTTGATTATAAGGGAAATGGTTAAAAGAAAAGCTATTCTTACAAATCCAAAGCATCAATATCGTGTATCCTAATGTGGAGTACATGGTTGTAATGCCCAATTGCAGAGAAATAGAGATTACTATAAGAATCCAAGTTTGTCTCATTTCATGGATGAACTTTGATTATAAGGAAAATAGTGGGAAGACCAACTTTTCTTGCAACCCCAAAGCATCAATATCGTGTATTCTAATATAAAGAACATGATCGTAATGCCCAATCATAAAAGGAATGGAGAATATTATGAGAATCAAGATTTGACTCATTTAATGGACAAACTTTGATTATGAGAAGGAAAATGGTAGAAAGAAAACCTTTTTTAGCCAAACCAAAGTATCAATATCGTGCATCTTAATGAGGAGAACATGATTGTAGAGCCCATAACAAAAAGAATGGTGATTATAATAAGTATCCAAGTTTGTCTTATTTCACTTATGAACTTTAATTATAAGGAAAATGGTGGAAAGAAAAGCTTTTCCTACCAAACCAAGGCATCAATATCGTGTATCCAAATGAGGTGAACATGATTGTAGTGCCACTAAAAAAAAGAATGAAGATTATTACAAGTATCCAAGTTTGTATCATTTCAAGGGTGAACTTTGATTATATGGTAAATGAACGAAATAAAAGTTTTCTTGCAAATCCAAAGCACCGATATTGTGTATCCTAACGTGGAGAATAGGATTGTAGTGCCCAATCACAAAACGAATGGAGATTATTATGAGAATCCAAGTTTCTCTCATTTGATGGACAAACTTAGATTATAAGAAAAATAATGGAAAAAAAACCTTTTCTTGCCAAACCAAAGCATCAGCATCATGTATCCAAATGAGATGAACATGATTTTAGTGCCCATAACAAAAAGAATGGAGATTATTACGAGTATCCAAGTTTGTCTCATTTCATGGATGAACTATAATAATAAGGAAAATGGTGGAAAAAAAAGCTTTTTTTGCTAAATCAAAGCAACAATATCGTGTACCCCACTGAGGTGAACACGATTGTATTGCGCAATAATAAAAAGAATGGAGATTATTACAAGTGTCCAAGTTTATCTTATTTCAAAGATAAACTTTGATTATAAGGAAAATGGTGGAAAGAAATGCTTTCCCTGCAAATCTAAAGCACCAATATCGTGTATCCCAATTGGCAGAACATGGTAGTAGTGCCCAATTATAGAAGAAATGGGGATTATTACGAGAATCCAAGTTTGTCTTACTTCACAGATAAGCTTTAGTTATAAAGGAAATGGTGGAAATAAAAGCTATTCTTGCAAATCAAAGCATCGATATTATTTATCCGAATGTGGAGAACATGATTTAGTGCCCATTCATAAGAAGTGTAGAGATTATTACGAGAATCTAAGTTTGCTTTATTTCACATATAAACTTTGGTTATAAGGAAAATAGTGGAAAGAAAGGCCTTTCTTGCCAGAACAATGCATCAATATCATGTTTCCGAATAAGTAGAACATGATTTTAGTGCCCATAACAAAAAAAAGAGAGATTATAATGAGTATCCAACTTTATCTTATTTCATGGATGAACTTTAATTATATGGAAAATGATGGAAAGAAAAGCTTTTCTTGCCAAACCAAAGTATTAATATCATGTATCCAAATAAGGTGAACATGATTGTAATGCCACTAACAAAAAGAATGGAGATTACTACAAGTACCCAAGTTTATACCATTTCATGGATGGAATTTGATTAAAGGGAAATCGTGGAATGAAAACCTTTTCTAGCCAAACCAAAGCATTAATATCATTTATCCAAATGAGGTGGACGTGATTGTAATGCCACTAAAAGAAGAATAGAGATTATGACTAGTATCCAAGTTTGTATCATTTCATGGATAAACTTTGATTATAAGGGAAATGGTGGAAAGAAAAGCTTTTCTTGCTAAACCAAAGCATCAATATCATGTATCTCAATGAGGTAAACATGATTGTAGTGCCACTAGCAAAAAGAATTGAGATTATTACAAGTATCTAAGTTTGTATCATTCCATGGATGAACTTCAATTATAAGGGAAATCATGGAAAGAAAAGCTTTTCTTGCAAATCGAAAGCATCAATATAGTGTATCCCAATGTGGAAAACATGATTGCAATGCCCAATCACAAAAAGAATAGAGATTACTACGAGAATCCAAGTTCTTCTCATTTCACGGATGAACTTTGATTATAAGGAAAATGGTGGAAAAAATAGGTTTTCTTCCAAATTCAAAGCATCAATATCATGTTCCGAATGTAGAGAACATGATTATAATGCCCAATCATAAAAAGAATGAAGAATATTACAAGAATCAAAGTTTAGCTCATTTGATGGACAAATTTTGATTATAAGGAAAATGGTGGAAAGAAAATATTTTCTAGCCAAACCAAAGCATCAATATTATGCATCCTAATAAGGAGAACATGATTGTAATGCCCATAACAAAAAGAATGGTGATTATAATGAGTATCCAAGTTTGTCTCATTTTGCAGATGAACTTTAGTTATAAGTAAAATGGTGGAAAGAAAAGCTTTTCTTGTCAAACCAAGACATCAATATGGTGTATCCAAACGAGGTGAACATGTTTGTAGTGCCATTAACAAAAGGAATAAAGATTATTACAAGTATCCAAGTTTGTAACATTTCATGGGTGAGCTTTGATTATAAGGGAAATAGTGGAAAGAAAAGCCTTTCTTGCAAATCCAAAGCATCAATATCGTGTATCCCAATATGGAGAACAGGATTGTAATGCCCAATCACAAAAAGAATGAAGATTATTATGAGAATCGAAGTTTCTCTCATTTGATCGACAAACTTTGATTATAAGGAAAATGGTGGAAAGAAAACCTCTTCTGGCCAAACCAAAGCATCAATATCATGCATCCCAATGAGGAGAACATGATTAAAGTGCCCATAACAAAAAGAATGGTGGTTATAATGAGTATCCAAGTTTGTCCCATTTTACGAATGAATTTTAATTATAAGGAAAATTATAGAAAGAAAAGCTTTTCTTGCCAAACGAAGGCATCAATATCATGTATCCAAATGAGGTGAACATGATTATGGTGCCACTAACAAAAATAATGTAGATTAATACAAGTATCCAAGTTTGTATCATTTCATGGGTGACTTTGATTATAAGGTAAATGGCAGAAAGAAAAGCTTTTCTTATAAATCTAAAACATTAATATCATATATCCCAACATGGAAAGCAAGATTGTAGTGCCCAATCACAGAAGGAATGGAGATTGTTATGAGAATCCAAGTTTCTCTCATTTGATAGACAAACTTTGATTGTAAGGAAAATAGAGGAAAAAAAACCTTTTCTTGCCAAACCAAAGCATCAGCATCATGTATCCCAATGAGGAGAACATGATTTTAGTGCCTATAACAAAAAGAGTGAAGATTATTATAAGTAACCAAGTTTCTCTCATTTCATGGATGAACTTTAATATTAAGGAAAATGGTGGAAAAAGAAGCTTTTTTTGCCAAATCAAAGCAACAATATCATGTTTCCCACTGAAGTAAACATGATTGTATTGCCCAATAACAAAAAGAATGGAGATTATTACGAGTGTCCAAGTTTGTCTTATTTCAAGGATGAACTTTGATTATAAGGAAAATGGTGGAAAGAAACATTTTCCTTGTAAATCCAAAGCACCAATATCGTGTATCCCAATATGGAGAACATGGTTGTAGTCCCCAATCATAAAAGAAGTAGAGATTATTATGAGAATCCAAGTTTGCTTCACTTTATCGATAAGCTTTGATTATAAGGGAAATTATGGAAGGAAAAGCTATTCTTACAAATCCAAAGCATCGATACCGTTTATCTGAATATGGAGAACATGATTGTAGCGCCTAATCATAAGATGTATGAAGATTGTTACGAGAATCCAAGTTTGTGTCATTTCATAGACGAGCTTTGATTATAAGGTAAATGGCAGAAAAGAAAAGCTTTTCTTGCCAAACCACTACGTCAATATCATGTTTCCGAATGAGGAGAACATGATTGTCGTGCCCATAACAAAAAGAATGGAGATTATAATGAGTATCTAACTTTGTCTCATTTCATAGATGAACTTTAATTATATGGAAAATGGTGGAAAGAAAAGCTTCTCTTACTAAACCAAAGCATCAATATCATGTATCCCAATGAGGGGAACATTACAATGCCCATAACAAAAAGAATGGAGTTTATTACAAGTATCCAAATTTGTCTCATTTCAAGGATAAAGTTCGATTATAAGGGAAATGGTGGATAGAAAAGCTGTCTTGCAAATCCAAAGCATCGATATCATGTATCTAGGGTGGAGAACTTGGTTTTAGTGCCCAATCACAAAAGAAATGGGGATCATTTCAAGAATCCAAGTTTGTCTCATTTCACGGATGAACTTCGATTATAACGAAAATGGTGGAAAGAACAGCTTTTCTTGCAAATCCAAAGATCAATATCATGTATTTGAATGTCGAGAACATGATTCTATTGCTCAATCAAAAACGTGTGGAGATTACTATAAGAATCCAAGTTTCTCTCATTTGATGGACGAACTTTGATTATATGGAAAATGGTGGAAAGAAAACCTTTTCTTGCCAAACCAAAGCATCAACATCATGTATCCCAATGAAGAGAACATAATTTTAGTGCCCATAATAAAAAGAATGGAAACTATTATGAGTATCCAAGTTTGTCTCATTTCATGGATGAGCTTTAATAATAAGGAAAATGGTAGAAAAAGAAGCTTTTTTTGCCAAATCAAAGCATCAACATCATGTATCCCAATGAGGTGAACATGACTGTATTACCCAATAACAAAAAGAATGGAGATTATTATGAGTATCCAAGTTTTTCTTATTTAAAGGATAAAGGTGGAAAGAAAAGTTTTTCTTGCAAATCCAAAGCATCAATATCATGTATCCAAATATGGAGAAGATGATTGTAGTACCCAGTCATAAAAAGAATGGAGATTATTATGAGAATCCAAGTTTGACTTATTTCACGGATGAACTTTGATTATAAGCAAAATGGTGGAAAAAATAGCTTTTCTTGCAAATCCAAAGATCAATATCATGTATCCGAATTTGGAGAATATGATTGTAGTGCCCAATCACAAAAAGTGTGGAGATTACTATAGGAATCCAAGTTTCTCTCATTTAATGGAAAAATTTTGATTATAAGGAAAATGGTGGAAATAAAAGCTTTTCTTTCCAAACTAAAGCACCAATATCATGTATCCCAATGAGTTGAACATGATTGTAGTGCCAGTGACAAAAAGAATGGAGATTATTACAAGTATCCATGTTTGTATCATTGCATGGATGAACTTTGATTATAAGGGAAATGGTGGAAGGAAAAGTTTTTTTTTGCAATCCAAAGCATCAGTATCGTGTATCCCAATGTGGAGAACATGATAGTAGCGCGTAATTGGAAAAAGAATGCAGATTATAATGAGAATCCAAGTTTGACTCATTTGATGGGCAAACATTGATTCTGAGAAAAATGGTGGAAAGAAAACCTTTTCTTACCAAACTGAAGCATCAATATCATGTATCCCAATAGGGAGAACATGATTGTAGTGCCCATAACAAAAAGAATAGAGATTATTATGAACATCCAAGTTTCTCTTAATTCACGGATGAACTTTAATTAAAAGGGAAATGGTGAAAAGAAAAGCTTTTGTTTCCAAACCAAAGCATCGATATCGTGTATCCCAATGAGTTGAACATCATCGTAGTGCCAATAACAAAAGGAATTGAGATTATTACAAGTATCCAAGCTTGTATCATTTCATAGATGAACTTTAATTGTAAGGGAAATGGTGGAAGGAAAAGCTTTTTTACATATCCACAGCATCAGTATCGTGTATCCCAATGTGGAGAACGTGATTGTAATGCCTAATTAGAAAAGAGTGAAGATTGTTACAAGAATCCAGGTTTAACTCATTTGATAGGCAAACTATGATTATAAAGAAATGGTGGAAAAAAAGCTTTTCTTGCAAATTCAAGGTATCAATATCATGTATTCCAATATGGAGAACATGATTATAATGCCAAATCACAAAAAGAATGGAGATTATTACGAGAATCCAAGTTTGACTCATTTGATGGACAAGCTTTGGTGATAAGGAAAATGGTAGAAAGAAAACCTTTTTCTTGCTAAACCAAAGCATCAATGTCATATATCCCAATGAGGAGAACATGGTTGTAGTGCCCATAACAAAAAGAATGGAGATTATTATAACTATCCATGTTTCACTCATTTCATGAATGAACATTAATTTTAAGGAAAATGATGGAAAGAAAGCTTTTCGTGTAAATCCAATGCTCTATATCGTGTATCCCAATGTGGAGAACATGATTGTAGTGCCCATAACAAAAAAATGGAGATTATTATGAGAATCCAAGTTTGACTTCATTACGGATAAACATTCATTATAAGGAAAATGGTGGAAAGAAAAGCTTTTCTTGCAAATCCAAAGCATCAATATCATGTATCCCAATATGGAGGACATGATTGTAGTGCCCATAACAAAAAGAATGGAGATTATTATGAGTATCCAATTTTGACTCATTTCATGCATGAACATTAATTATAAGGAAAATGGTCAAAAGAAAAGCTTTTCTTGCAAATCCAATGCATCAATATCATGTATCCCAATGTGAAGAACATGATCATAGTGCCTAATCATAAAAAGAATGGAGATTATTACGAGAATCCAAGTTTGACTCATTTGATGGATAAACATTCACTATGTGGAAAATGGTGGAAAGAGAATCTTTTCTTGCCAAACCAAAGCATCAATATCGTGTATCCCAAAGAGGTGGACATGATTGTGGTGCCCATAACAAAAAGAATCGAGATTCTTACAAGTATCCAGGTTTATCTCATTTCACAAATGAACTTTAATTATAAGGAAAATGGTGTAAAGAAAAGGTTCCTTGCCAAGTTAAAGCATCCATATCGTGTATCCAAATGAGGTGAGCATGACTGTAGTGCCACTAACAAAAAGAATGGAAATTATTACAAATATCCAATTTTGTTTCATTTCATGGATGAACTTTAATTCTAAGGAAAACGGTGGAAAGAAAAGCTTTTCTTGCCAAACCAAAGCATCAATATCGTGTATCTAAATGAGATGAACATGTTTACAGTGCCACTCAAAAAAGAATAAAGATTATTACAAGTATCAAAGTTTGTATCATTTTGTGGATGAACTTTGATTATAATGGAAATGATGGAAAGAAAAGCTTTTCTTGTAAATCCAAATAATTAATATCGTGTATCTGAATGTGGAAAATAAGATTGTAGTACCCAATAACAAAAATAATGGAGATTATTATGAGAATGCAAGTTTCCCTCATTTGATGGACTAACGTTGATTATAAGTAAAATGGTGGAAAGAAAATCTTTTCTTGCCAAACCAAAGCATCAACATCGTGTACCCCAATAAGGAGAAATGATTGTAGTGCCCATGACAAAAAGAATGGAGATTATTATGAGTATCCAAGTTTGTCTCATTTCATAGATGAACTTTAATGATAATGAAAATGGTGGAATGATAAGCTTTTCTTGCCAAATCAAAGCAACAACATTATGTATACCGATGAGGTCAACATGACTGCGTTGCTCAAATAACAAAAAGAAGGGAAATTATTACGAGTATCCAAGTTTATTTTATTTCAAGGATGAACTTCGATTTTAAGGAAAATGGTGGAAAGAAAAGCTTTTCTTGCAAATCCAAAGCACCAATATCGTCTATCCCAATGTGCAAAACATGCTTGTAGTGCCCAATCACAAAAGAAATGGAGACTATTATGAGAATCCAAGTTTATCTCATTTCATGGATGAACTTTGATTATAAGGAAAATTGTGGGAAGAAAAGTTTTTCTTGCAAATCCAAAGCATCAATATTATGTATCCCAATATGGAGAACATGATTGTAGTGCCCAATCATAAAAAGAATGGAGATTATTATGAGAATCTAGGTTTGACTTGTTTCACGGATGAACTTTGATTATAAGGAAAATGTTGGAAAGAAAGGCTTTTTATTACAAATCCAAAGCATCAATATCGTGTATCCCAACGTGGACAACATGATTGTAGTGCCGATAACAAAACAAGTGGAGATTATTTTGAGTACCCAAGTTTGTCTCATTTCATGGATGAACTTTAATTATAAGGAAAATGGTGGAAAGAAAAGCTTTTCTTGCAAATCCAAAGCATCAATATCATGTATCCTAATTTGTAGAACATGATTATAGTGCCCATAACAAAACGAATGGAGATTATAATGTGTATCCAAGTTTGTCTCATTTCAAGGATGAACTTTAATTAAAAGGAAAATGGTGGAAGGAAAAGCTTTTCTTTCCAAACCAATGCATCAATATCATGTATCCCAATAAGATGAACATGATTATAGTGCCAATAACGAAAAGAATGAGGATTAATCCAAAGCGTCAAGATTGTGTATCCTACTATGGAGAACATGATAGTAGCACCAAATTGGAAAAAGAATGGAGCTTATTACGAGAATCTAAGTTTGACTCATTTGATAGACGAACTTTGATTATAAGGAAAATGGTGGAAAGAAAACCTTTTCTTGCCAAACTGAAGCATCAATATTGTGTATCCCAATAAAGAGAACATGATTGTAGTGCCCATAACAAAAAGAATAGAGATTATTTGAGTATCTAAGTTTCTCTCATTTCACGAATGAACTTTAATTATAAGGAAAATAGTGAAAAGAAAAGCTTTTGTTTCCAAACTAAAGCATCAACATCGTGTATCCCAATGAGTTGAACATGATTATAGTGCTAAGAACAAAAGGAATGGAGATTATTACAAGTATCCATGTTTGTATCATTTCTTGGATGAACTTTGATTGTAAGGGAAATAGTGGAAGAAAAAGCTTTTTATGCAAATATAAAGCATCAATATTGTGTCCCAATGTGGAGAACATGATTGTAGTGTCTAATTAGAAAAAGAATGGACATTATTACTAAAATCTGAGTTTGACTCATTTGATGGACAAACTTTGATTATAAGGAAAATGGTGGAGAAAAGAGCTTTTCTTGCAAATACAAATCATCAATAACGTGTACCCAATGTGGAGAACATGATTGTAGTGCCCAATCACTAAAGGAATAGAGATTATTACGAGAATCCAAGTTTGACTCATTCAATGGTCAAACTTTGATTATATGGAAAATGGTGGAAAGAAAATATTTTCTTACCAAACCAAAGCATTAATATCGTGTATTCCAATGAGGAGAACATGATTGTAGTGCTCATAACAAAATGAATGGAGATTATTACGGGTATCAAGTTTATCTCAATTCATGGATGAACTTTAATTATAGGGAAAATGGTGGAAAGAAAATCTTTACCTACCAAACCAAAGCATTAGTATCATGTATCCCAATGAGGTGAACATGATTGTAGTGCCCAATAATAAAAAGAATAGAGATTATTACGAATATCCATGTTTGACTCATTTCATGAATAAACATTAATTATAAGGAAAATGGTGGAAAGAAAAGCTTTTCTTGCAAATCCAAATCACCAATACCGTGTATCTTAATGAGGCAAACTTGATTGTAGTGCCACTAACAAAAAGAATGGAGATTATTAGAATTACCCAAGTTTGTATCATTTCATGGATGAACTTTGATTATAAGGGAAATGTTGGAAAGGAAAGCTTTTCTTGCAAATCCAAGGCATCAATATCGTGTATCCTAATGTAGAGAACATGATTATAGTGCCTAATCACGAGAAGCATGGATATTATTATAAGAATCCAAGTTTGGCTCCTTTGATGGACAAGCTTTGATTATAAAGAAAATAGTGGAAAGAAAACCTTTTCTTGCCAAACCAAAGCGTCAATGTTGTGTATCCCAATGAAGAGAACATGATTGTAGTGCCCATAACAAAAAAGAATAGAGCTTATTACGAGTATCCAAGTTTGACTCATTTCATGAATGAACATTAATTATAAGGAAAATGGTGGAAGAAAAAGCTTTGCTTGCAAATCCAAAGCACCAATATCATGTATCCCAATATAGAGAACATGATTGTAGTGCCCATAACAAAAATAATGGAAATTATTACAAGAGTCCAACCTTGACTCAGTTCACGGATGAACATTAATTATAAGAAAAATGGTGGAAAGAAAAGCTGTTCCTACAAATCTAAAACATCAATATCGTGTATCTCAATGTGGAGAACATGATTGTGGTGCCCAATCACAAAAAGAATAGAGATTGTTAAGGGAATCCAAATTTGACTAATTTGATGGATAAAGTTTGATTATATGGAAAATGGAGGAAAGAAAACCATTTCTTGCTAAACCAAAGCATCAATATCATGTACCCCAATAAGGAGGACATGATTGTAGAGCCCATAACAAAAAGAATGGAGATTATTACTAGTATTCAAGTTTATCTTATTTTACAAACAAACTTTAATTATAAGGAAAATAGTGGAAAGAAAAGCATTTATTGCCAAATAAAAGCATCAATATCGTGTATCCCAATAAGGTGAACATGATTGTAGTGCCCTTAACAAAAAAGAATAGAGGTTTTTACAAATATCCAAGTTTGTATCATTTCATAGATGAACTTTGATTATAAGGGAAATGTGGAAAGAAAAGCTATTCCTGCAAATCCAAAGCATCAATATCGTGTATCCCAATGTGAAGAACATGATTGTAGTGCCCAATCACAAAAAAAATGGAGATTGTTACGGGAATCCAAATTTGACTCATTTGATGGACAAAGGTTGATTATATGGAAAATGGCAGAAAGAAAACCATTTCTTGCCAAACCAAAACATCAATATCATGTATCCCAATGAGGAGGACATGATTGTAAAGCCTATAACAAAAAGAATGGAGATTATTACAAGTTTATCTAATTTCACGGATAGACTTTAATTAAAAGGAAAATGGTGGAGAGAAAAGCATTTCTTTTCAAATAAAAGCATCAATATCGTGTATCCCAATGAGGAGAACATGATTATAGTACCCATAACAAAAAGAATGGAGATTATTATGATTATTCGAGTTTGCCTCTTTTCACGAATGAACTTTAATTATATGGAAAATGTTGGAAAGAAAGCTTTTCTTTCCAAACCAAAGTATCAATAATGTGTATCCCAATGAGTTTAACATGATTGTAGTGCTAATAACAAAAACAATGGAGATTATTGTAGGCAGCTTGTTTTGTCTGTGCTAATGTTTAGCAAGCTGAGGGCTGATTCACCCAACGAAAAAGTATTTTTGAAGAGGTCAAGAATGCCTATGGATTATATTAAAGAAATGCAAGGATATGGCATCAAATGATGTAGTTCCAAGTGTTCAGGAATAAAAGACAAGGGAAAATTTATAATTTTGCCTAAATATATCGAGACATGGTTCTCATGTATCGATACAATACTCCAACGACCCAAAAATTCATAATGTTCTCATTGGTATCGATACAATGTGTAAATGTAACCATACATGAGTTTGTGTATCGATACATGAACTCATGTATCGATACTATGCAAAGCCAGAACCAAAACTTGCATTCTGTAAACCATATGTATCGATGCACATCAACATGTATTGATACAATGTTTCATAGTATCGATACAATGATCATTGTATCGATACATTTTAGGTTTGTTGGACCAAATGTATCGATATATTCTTCAATGTATTGATACATGCAGGCCATTTTCCATGATCGAGGCATTTTTGACTTGTCCACCATTGTTCCAAAGCTCGATTTTAACTCGTTTTTGCATCAAAAAAGATAAAAACCCATTTCAGATTATGAATTTGGACTTATGAATTAATCAAAATAATTTTTTGAAGTCTAAATTAGATCATAAAAGGTTAATATCCTATGATCACCCTACTCCTCCTTTGTTTGTTGATAAAGAACACCATTAGCCACCCTGCTTGCTAGTATCTGATTTCAGCAATCAAATTGGCCACACTATGTCCATCACATTAGCAGCAAATTGCTTCCTATAGCCACCCTATAGCCATCAGCTGTCACAACTTTGCCCCCCTAAGAAATAGCCAAGAACACCTCCAATTTAGCTTTAAAGTACTGGTATAAATAGGCTATTAATATCTCAGCAAAAAATTTTTTTCTAGCTTGTTTTAGCTCTCCCAACTCATTCACACATCAAAAAAATAGAATCCCGTAGCCCTTCATTCAGCATCCTAAAATAGCCCCAAACACTCACTCTCAGCCACTATACACTCTGAAAATTCATCTTCAGCCATACCAAAATCAAAACCTTTCTTTTTCTCTCATTTCTTGCTAATTAACAATAACAAAAAGAGGGGAATTCAGGCCATCTTTGCTGCTTGAATCGCTTGACCAAAAATTGAAGCTTTGTTAGTATAACTTCCTATTTAATCACTTTCATTTTCAGTTTTTTAGCATCTTTATCATTTAGTGAGCCTTTCATGCTTCCAACACCTTTTTAGGATTCTCATGTGTTATTATGGTTTTTGGTTATGGTAGCTTAGGGTTTGGATGTCTTGATGCCTCTTATGACGTGCAAAGTGTCTTATTTCATCCTCAATATTTTTGACAGCTTTTATTCATGCATTTTATGCCATATCCATGCATCATGTTATGTTCAATCCATGCACAAAATCCTTAGCCTAGCATGTTTCAAGCATGTTTATACATTAACTTGCATTTTGTCATGAATCATTGTCATTTTCGGCATGCTTCACTTCATGAGATATGTTCATGACACTTTCTTTATTAGGACCATTGGTAAACTAAGCATCCCCATTCATGTTATGTGCCATCCCTTTGTATGTTCATTGTCTTCTCCTTATCTAAGTGCATGTTTGATGGCTGTCAAAAACTAATTTTCAAAACCTCCTTACGCCAAGCATGTTAACCTCAACCAATAAGGATTAACATGAACTTAGTACTTTCCTTAAAGTTAGCAAAAAATCTAAGGGAAAATTAAGTTTTCCAAATCTGGAATCCTAATTAAATGAGCTCAAAACTTATGATTTTCTAACAAAAATGGCCCTACACTTGTTCTTGAAATGTTTATGCCTTGTTTTTGAGTCAAAACCTTGAAAGGTATGATCAATAGGTTGTTTCATCATCCTAAACTACTCTGAGGCTACGCAAATGAGTTCGTGATGCCACTCTTTCCCTTCAGTTATGGACGTTCGAATGTCAATGACCTAAGTTTGGACCCAAAAACATGAAGAAAAATAAAAAATATCCTCTACTTTGCTTTGTCCCCTACTGGCAGCACAATTATTGCGAATTGAAAAATTAGTTATGATTTTTCATGAATTTTTTTTATATTTTTCTCTCAAAGTGTGTCAAACTATCTTTAAACGATGTCTTATTCACCCCTGGATCATTCTGGATAAGAGAATTATGATTTTTCAAATCTAAACTATCTAAAACCCTTGAATCAGTAACATTTATTTTGATTGCACCATTCAAACCCACTAAATGGCTTTTCTAAATCCTTTAAACATTTTTCCTAAAATATTCATGAAATTCCCTTTTCAGAGAGGTATTGTTTGTAATCTTTTGATACCAAACAAGTCCGAGGTGATTTTTTAAATTTCAACACATCTTGTCCCTTATATGCTTTGCTAGCAGTGTAATTAATCCAAACTTGAAAATATATTCCCCTTGAAAAGTGATTTTTTAGGATATTGAGAATATTTTTAGATTGACCCTCATTCAGTTATCTTTCTAACGGTATCTTGTTCACCCTCTAAAACCTTCAAACCAATTTAGAATAAATTAGAAAGTGGGATAGCACGATGTTGTCCCCCTATTTTTGGTTATGGTCAAAATTGAGTTATTTTCTTGAGCTTCGTCTCGAGACATTCAAATGTCATCTTATCACCCTAATCTGCCTCAAGAACATGTTTTGACCTCCCATAGGCTTGCATCAAGGAACGAATTTTTTTTTACATCTTCACCATCCTCATTCTCAATCATTTCTTTTATCAAAAAGCGTCAAAATGCTCACTCATTTTCTAAATCACAAAGTTTTGTTAACTTAAGTTTTTCAACTCGACTTCTTTAAAGAGTGTCAAACATGTCACTTTTGGGGATACTCCAACCATGACCTTCTGAGGGGATACTCTAACCCTACTTTTTCAAAATTGTTAAGATTTAAAAATCTTCCTTTGTCAATATTATTCGTCATCCTCAGGGATACTCTAACCCAATCTTTCTGAGGGGATACTCTAACCCTGTCTTTCAACTATAATTAAATTTTTCTTTTTTTTGGATTTCCATTAACATGTGAAGAGTGAAGCCCGTTTTTATTTAAAAAGACACTTCGTTCAATCAAATAACCTAAGTTCATCTTGAAAATTATTGATTCAGTTATTTCCAGATAATTAATGCTAATTGTGAAATAAATTTCAATAGTCCATCCCTTCTTTTTATCATTACATTGAATGGTTCATGTTATGTTACTTTATTCGTTGCTTTACGAACATGATTTCTTTGTGATGATTATCATATTCATTTTTTCAAATCATTTCAAGTCAAATTAAAGGTAATGTTTCGTATGTGTATCTCTCTAGTGCCTAAAATGTAATATTCCATTTTCAAAGTAAAATCCATAGGTCATTTTTAAAAAAAATTCTATATTCCCCATCAATCCAGGGCACATATGGGATTAAATCTTTTCATGAAAACCTAGATTTGTATTTTTATAAATTTATGCATTAAAAGAGGGTTATATCAAAATGTGATGAGTTAAGATCAAAAAAATCGAAACTAAGATAAGACATAACTAGTACAGTATCAATTTCCAGTGTGCGAAGAGGTTCATGCCTTATCTTGCATAACCAACTCTCAAGCTCAAATGGCAAATCTTTGTACCACGCAGACCATGGGATCGACGTTTCAAGTTTCGTAACTCAAGACATAGGTTTCAATAGGCATCTGATCATGCCTAGCCTAAAATGATCGGTGGCGACTCTAAGAGTTGGCCACTTTGTGATGGTCATCCGGGACTAATAAGATGAGTGATTCACCTTATGGTCCCCCTCCCTGCATCACGAGTTGAGAATCTATACTTTCTAATTCTCATCATATTGTGAAAGAAAAATCTCGGTCAAGCATATATTTCATAGTCAAAAAAATATTTTAAGTTGTATACACCCATAGATCCACCATGATCCACCATGAGGTACGTTGTGACAACTATTACAAGTATCCATGTTTGTATCATTTCATCAAAGAAATTTAATTATAAGGAAAACGGTGGAAAAAAAAGCTTTTTTTGCAAGTCCAAAGCATCAATAAAGTGTATCCCAATATGAAGAACATGACTGTAGTGCCTAACTAGAAAAAGAATTGAGATTATTACCAGAACTCAAGTTTGACTTATTTGATGGACAAACTTTGATTATAGGAAAAATAGTGGAAAGAAAACCTTATGTTGCCAAATCGAAGCATCAATATTGTGTATCCCAATGAGGAGAACATGATTGTAGTGCCACTAACAAAAGGAATAGAGATTATTACAAGTATCCAAGTTTGTATCACTTCATGGATAAACTTTGATTATAAGGGAAATGGTGGAAAGAAAAGCTTTTCTTGCAAACCCAAAGCATCATTATCGTGGATCCCAATGCAGAGAACAGAATTGTAGTGCCTAATTAGAAAATAGTGGAGATTATCATAAGAATCCAACTTTGACTCATTTAATGGACAAACTTTGATTATATGGAAAATGGTGAAAATAAAACCATTTCTTGCAAATCCAAAGCATCAATACAGTGCATCCCAAGGTGGAGAATATGGTTTTAGCGCTCAATCACAAAAGAAATGGAGATTATTACGAGAATTCAAGTTTATCTAATTTCATGGATGAACTTTGATTATAAGGAAAATAGTGGAAAGAACAGCTTTTCTTGCAAATCCAAAGCATCAATATTGTGTATCCGAATGTGAGGAACATGATTGTAGTGCCTAATCACAAAAAGTGTGGAGATTATTCTGAGAATCCAAGTTTTTTTCATTTTACGGATGGACTTTGATTGTAAGGAAAATGGTGGAAAAAAAAGCTTTTCTTGCCAAACCAATGCATCCATATCATGTATCCAAATGAGGAGAACATGATTGTAGTGCCCATAACCAAAAGAATGGAGATTATAATGAGTATCCAATTTTATCTCATTTCAGGGATAAACTTTAATTATAAGGAAAGTGGTGGAATGAAAAGCTTTTCTTTCCAAACCAAGGCATCAATATCATGTATTCAAATGAGATGATCATGATTGTAGTGCCACTAACAAAAAGAATAGAGATTATTACAAGTACCCAAGTTTGTATCAATTCATGGATGAACTTTGATTACAAGGGAAAGTGTGGAAAGAAAAGCTTTTCTTGCCAAACTAAAGCATCAATATCATGTATCCCAATGTGGAGAACATGATTATAGTGCCCAATCATAAAAGGAATGGACATTATTACCAGAATCCAAGTTTGACTTAATTGATGGACAAACTTTGATTATATGGAAAATGGTGGAAGGAAAATCTTTTCTTGCCAAACTAAAGCATCAATACTATGTATCCCGATGATGAGGACATGATTGTAGTGCCCACAACATAAAGAATTGAGATTATTACGAGTATCCAAGTTTATCTCATTTCATAGATGAACTTTAATAATAAGGAAAATCATGGAAAGAAAAGCAATTCTTGCCAAATAAAAGCATCAGTATCGTGTATCCAAATGTTATGAACATGATTCTATGTATCCAAATAAGGTGAACATGATTCTAGTGCCACTAACAGAAAAAAAAGAAAATTATAACAAGTATCCAAGTTTATCTCATTTCATGGATTAGCTTTAATTATAAGGAAAATGGTGCAAAGAAAAACCTTTCTTGCCAAACCAAAGCATTAATATCGTATATCCCAATATAAAGAACATGGTTGTAGTGCCCAATGACAAAAGAAATGGAGATTATTATGAGAATCCAGGTTTGTCTCATTTCATAGATGAACTTTGATTATAAGGAAAATGGTGGAAAGAAAACCTTTTCTCGCCAAACCAAAGCATCAATGTTGTGTATCCCAATGCAGAGAACATGATTGTAGTGCCCATCACAAAAGAATAGAGATTATTATGAGTATTCAAGTTTGTCTTATTTCATGGATGAACTTTAATAATAAGGAAAGCGGTGGAAGATAAGCTTTTCTTCCCAAGTCAAAGCAACAATATCGTGTATCCCAATAAGGTGAACATGATTGTATTGCCTAATAACAAAAAGAATGGAGATTATTATGTGTATCCAAGCTTGTCTTAATTCACGGATGAACTTTGATTATAAGGAAAATGATGGAAAGAAAAGCTTTTCTTGCAAATCCAAAGCACCAATATCGTGTATCCCAATGTGGAGAACATGATTGTAGTGCCTAATCATAAAAGAAATGCAGATTATTGTGAGAATCTAGGTTTGTCTCATTTCATGGATAAACTTTGGTAATAAGAAAAATGGTAGAAAAAAAATTTCTTCTTGCAACTCCAAAGCACCAATGTCGTGTATCCCAATATGGAGAACATGATTATAGTGGCTAATCAGAAAAATAATAGAGATTGTTATGTGTATCCAAGTTTATCTCATTTCATGGATGAATTTTGATCGAAAGGAAAATGTTTGGAAGAAAAGGTTTTCTTGTAAATCCAAACCATCAATATCATGTATCCCAATATGGAGAACATGATTGTAGTGCCCAATCACACAATGAATGGAGAAATTGCAAGAATCCAAGTTTGACTCCTGTCATGGACAAACTTTGATTATAAGGAAAATGGAGGAATGAAAACCATTTCTTGCCAAACTAAAGCATCAATATTGTGTATCCCAATGAGTAAAACATGATTGTAGTGCCTATGATAAAAAGAATGGAGATTATTATGAGTACCCAAGTTTATCTCATTTCACGGATGAACTTTACTTGTAAGGAAAATGGTAGAAAGAAAAGCTTCTCCCGTCAAATCCAAGGATCAATATCATGTATCCTAATAAGAAGAACATGATTGCGGTGCCCATAACAAAAAGAATGGAGATTATTATGGGTATCCAAGTTACCTCATTTCATAGATGACCTTTGGTTACAAGGAAAATAGTGGAAAGAAAAGCTATTCTTGCAAATCCAAAGCATCAATACCGTGTATCCCAAGGTGGAAAGAATGGTTTTAGGGCCCAATTACAAAAGAAATAGAGATTATCAGGAGAATCCAAGTTTGTCTCCTTTCACGGATGAACTTTGATTATAAGGAAAATGGTGGAAAAAATAGCTTTTCTTGCAAATCCAAAGAATCAATATCATGTATCAGAATGTGGAGAACATGATTGCAGTGCCCAACCATAAAAAGTTTGGAGATCAGTACGAGATTCCAAGTTTATCTCATTTCATGGATGGATATTGATTATTAGGAATATGGTGAAAAGAAAAGTTTTTCTTGCCAAACGAATGGATCAATATCGTGTATTTGAATAAGTAGAACATGATTGTAGTTCCCAAAGCAAAAAGAATGGAGATTATAATGAGTATCCAAGTTTATCTCATTTCATGGATGAACTTTAATTATAAGGAAAATAGTGGAAAGAAAAGCTTTTCTTGCCAAACCAAAGCATCAACATCGTGTATCCAAATGATGTGAACATGATTGTAGTACCTCTAACAAAAAGAATGGAGATTATTACAAGTATCCAAGTTTGTATCATTTCATGGATGAACTTTGATTATAAGGGAAATGGTGGAAAGAAAAGCTTTTCTTGCAAATCCAACGCATCAATATTGTGTATCCTAATGTGGAAAGTAGGATTGTAGTGCCCAATCACAAAAGGAATAGAGATTACTATGAGAATCCAAGCTTGTCTCATTTCATGGATGAACTTTGATATATATGAAAAATGTTGGAAAGAAAAGCTTTTCTTGCAAATCCAAAGCTATAATATCATGTATCCCAATGAGTTGAACATGGTTGTAGTGCCAATAACAAAAGGAATTGAGATTATTACAGGTATCCATGTTGTATCATTTCATCAATGAGCTTTCATTATAAGGGAAATGGTGGAAGGAAAAGCTTTTACTGCAAATTGAAAACATCAATATCATGTATCCCAATGTAGAAAATGTGATTGTAGTGCCTAATTAGAAAAAAAATAGAGATTATTACAAGAATCCATGTTTGACTCATTTGATGGATAAACTTTGATTATAAAGAAAATGGTGGAAAGAAAACCTTTTCTTGCCAAACCAAAGCATCAATATCGTGTACCCCAATGAGGAGAACATGATTGTAGTGCCACTAACAAAAAGCATGGAGATTATTACAAGTATCCAAGTTTGTATCACCTCAAGGATAAACTTTGATTATAAGGGAAATGGTGAAAATAAAAGCTTTTCTTGCAATTCCAAAGCATCAATATCGTGTATCCTAATGTGGAGAACATAATTGTAGCGCCCAATCAAAAATAGTGTGGATTGTTACAAGAATCTAAGTTTAAATCTTTTAATGGACAAACTTTGATTATAAGGAAAATGTTCGAAAGAAAATCTCTTCTTGCAAATCCAAATAATTAATATCATGTATCCCAACGTGGAGAACATGATTGTAGTGCCCATAGCCAAAAGAATGGAGATTACAATGACTATCCAAGTTTCTCTCATTTCATGGATGATCTTTAATAATAAGAAAAATGGTGGAAAGAAAAGCTTTTCTTACCAAACCAAAGCATCAATATCATGTATCTCAATAAAGTGAACATGATTGTAGTGCCCATAACAAAAAGAATAGGGATTATTACGAGTGTCCAAGGTTGATTGATTTCATGGATTAATATTAATTCTAAGGAAAATGGTGCAAAAAAAAACTTTTCTTGCAAATCCAAAGCATCAATATCGCGTATCCCAATATGGAGAACATGGTTGCAGTGCCCAAAACAAAAAGAATGGAGATTATTATGGGAATCCTAATTTGACTCATTACATGGATGAACATTGATTACAAGTAAAATGGTGGAAAGAAAAGCTTTTCTAGCAAATCCAAAGCATCAATATCGTGTATCCCAATGTGCAAAAATGATTTTAGTGCCCATAGCAAAAAGTATAAGATAATAATAAGCATCCAAGTTTATCTCATTTCATGGATGAACTTTAATTATAAGGAAAATGATGGAAAGAAAAGTATTCCTTGTCAAACCAAAGCGTCAATATAGTGTATCCCAATGAGGTGAACATGATTGTAGTGTCACTAACAAAAAGAATGTAGATTATTACAAATATCTAAATTTGTATCATTTCATGGATGAACTTTGATTATAAGGCAAATGGTGAAAAAAAAGCTTTTCTTGCAAATCCAAAGTAGTAATATCATGTATCCCAATGTGGATAACATGATTGCAGTGCCCAATCACAAAAAAATAAAGATTATTACGAGAATCCAAGTTTGACTCATTTGATGGACAAACTTTGGTTATATGGAAAATGGTGGAAAGAAAACTTTTTCTTACTGAACCAAAGCATCAATATCGTGTATCCCAATGAGGAGAACATGATTGTAATGCCCATAACAAAAAGAATGGAGATTCTTGCGAGCATTCAAGTTATCTAATTTCACGGAAGAACTTTAAATATAAGGAAAATGGTGGAAAGAGAAACATGTCTTGCCAAATCAAAGCATCAAAATCTTGTATCCCAATGAGGAGAACATGATTTCAGTGTCCATAACAAAAAGAATCGAGATTATTTGGAGTATCCAAGTTTGTCTCATTACATCGATAAACCTTAGTTATAAGGAAAATAATGGAAAGAAAAGCCTTTCTTTCCAAACCAAAGCATTAATATCATGTGTCCCAACGGGTTAAACATGATTGTAGTGCCAAGAATAAAAGAATGAAGAGTATTACAAGTGTCCATGTTTGTATCATTTTGTCAGTGAACTTTAATTATAAGGTAAGCAGTGAAAAGAAAAGTTTTTTTTGCAAATCCAAAGCATGAATATCGTATATCCCACTATGGAGAACATGAGCTGCCTAGTTAGAAAAAGAATAGAGATTATTATAAGAATCCATGTTTAACTCATTTGATGGACAAACTTTAATTATAAGGAAAATAGTGGAAAGAAAACCTTTTCCTACCAAACCGAAGAATCAATATCGTGTACCCAAATAAGGAGAACATGACCGTGGTACCATTGAAAAAAAGAATGGAGATTATTACAACTATCCAAGCTTGTATCATTTCATGGATGAACTTTGACTATAAGGGATGTGGTCGAAAGAAAAGCTTTTCTTGCAAATCCAACGCATCAATATCGTGTATCCTAATATGGAGAATAAAATTGTAGTGCCTAATTAGAAAAAGTGTGAAGATTATTACAAGAATTCAAGTTTGACTCATTTGGTGGACAAACATTGATTATAAGGAAAATGGTAAAAAAAAGCTTTTCTTGAAAATCCAAAGCATCAATATCATGTATCCCAAGGTGGAGAACATAGTTTTAGTGCCCAATCACAAAAGAAGTGGAGATTATTATGAGAATGCAAGTTTGTCTTATCTCACGGATGAACTTAACTATAAGGAAAATGGTGGAAAAAAACAACTTTTCTTGCAAATCCAAAGGATCAATATCGTTTATCTGAATATGGAGAACATGATTGTAGTGCCCAATCACAAAAAGTGTGGATATTTTTTCCATGGATGAACTATGATTATATGAGAAATGGTGGAAAGAAAAGTTTTTCTTCCAAATCCAATGATCAATATCATGTATCCCAATGTGGAGAACATGATTGTAGTGCCCAATCATAGAAAGAATGGAGATTATTATAAGAACAGAGGTTTGACTCATTTCACAGATGAACTTTGATTATAAGGAAAATGTTGGAAAGAAAAACTTTTCTTGCAAATCTAAAGCAATAATATCGTGTATCCCAATGTGGAGAACATGATTGTAGTGCCTATAACAAGAAGAATGGTGATTATAATGAGTATCCAAGTTTGTCTCATTTAGCAGATAAACTTTAGTTATAAGCAAAATGGTGGAAACAAAATTTCTTGCTGAACAAAAGCATCAATACCATGTATCTGAAAGAGTTGAACATGATTGTAGTACCATAAACAAAAAGAATAAAGATTATTACAACTATCCAAGTTTTTATCATTTTGTGGATGAACTTCGATTATAAGTTAAATGGTGAAAAGAAAAGTTTTTCTTGCAAATCTAAAGCATCAATATCGTGTATCCCAATATGGAGAACATGATTGCAGTGCCTAATCACACAAAAAATAGAGAATATTGCAAGAATCCAAGTACTCATATGGTGGACAAACTTTGATTATAAGGAAAATGGTGGAATGAAAACCATTTCTTGCCAAACCAAAGCATCCATATCATGTATCCCAATGTGGAGAACATGATTGTAGTGCCCATGACAAAAAGAATAGAGATTATTACTAGTATCCAAGTTTGTCTCATTTCACGGATGAACTTTAATTATAAGGAAAATTATGGAAAGAAAAGCTTTTCTTGCCAAACCAAAGCATCAGTATCGTGTATCCTAATGAGGTGAACATGATTATAAAGCCACTAGCAAAAAGAATGGAGATTATTACAAGTATCCAAGTGTGTATCATTTCATGGATGACCTTTATAAGGAAAATGGTGGAAGGAAAAGTTGGTCTTGCGGATCCAAAGCATCAATACCGAGTATCCCAAGGTGGAGAAGATGATTTAGTGCCCAATCACAACAGAAATAAAGATTATTACGAGAATCCAAGTTTGTCTCATTTCACGGATGAACTTGATTATAAGGAAAATGGTGGAAAGAATAGCTTTTCTTGCAAATCCAATGCATCAATATCATGTATCCGAATATAGAGAACATGATTGCAGTGCCCAATCATGAAAAGTTTAGAGATTATTACAGGAATCCAAGTTTGTCTTATTTCACGGATGGACATTGATTATAAGGAAAATGGTGAAAATAAAAGTTTTTCTTGCCAAACCAATACATCAATATCGTGTATTCGAATGTGGAGAACATTATTATAGTTCCCAAAACAAAAAGAATGGAGATTATAGTGAGTATCCAAGTTTGTCTCATTTCACTGATGAACTATAATTATAAGGAAAATGGTGAAAAGAAAAGCTATTCTTGCCAAACCAAAGCATTAATATCTTGTATCTTAATAAGGTGAACATGATTGTAGTGCCACTGACAAAAAGAGTAGAGATTATTACAAGTGTCCAAGTTTGTATCATTTCGTTGGTGAACTTCGATTATAAGGGAAATGGTGGAAGGAAAAGTTTTTTCTTACAAATCCAAAGCATCAATATCGTGTATCCCAATATAGAGAACATCATTATAGTGCCCAATAACAAAAAGAATGGAGATTATTATGAGAATCCAAGTTTGTCTCATTTCGTGGATCAACTTTGATTATAAGGAAAATGGTGGAAATAACAGTTTTCTTACAAATCCAAAGCATCGTGTATCCGAATATGGAGAACATGATTGTAGTGCCTAATCACAAAAAGAATGGAGAATATTACGAGAATCCAAGTTTGGCTCATCCAATGGACAAACTTTGCTTATATGGAGAATGGTGGAAAAAAAACCTTTTCATTCCAAACCAAAGCATCAATATCGTGTATCCTAATAAGGAGAACATGATTGTGGTGCCCATAACAAAATGAGTGGAGATTATTACGAGCATCCAAGTTTGTCTCATTTCATGGATGAACTTTAATTATAAGGAAAATGGTGGAAAGAAAAGCTTTTCTTGCCAAACCAAACATCAACATCATTTATCCAAATGAGGTGAACATGATTGTAGTACCACTAACAAAAAGAATGGAGATTATTACAAGTATGCAAGTTTAACTTATTACATGGATGAACTTTGATTATAAGGGAAATAGTGGAAAGAAAAGCTTTTCTTGCAAATCAATGCATCAATATCATGTATCCTAATGTGGAAAGTAGGATTGTAGTGCCCAATCACAAAAAGGGTAAAGATTACTATAAGAATCCAGGTTTGTCTTATTTCACGAATAAACTTTGATTATAAGGAAAATGTTGGAAAGAAAAGCTTTCCTTGCAAATACAAAGCTTTAACATCATGTATCGCAATACGTTGAACATGATTGTTATGCCAATAACAAAAAGAATGGAGATTATTATAGGTATCCCTGTTTGCATCATTTCATCATTAAGCTTTCATTGTAAGGGAAATGGTGGAACGAAAAGCTTTTTTTGCTAATCGAAAGCATTAATATCGTGTATCCTAATGTGGAGAACAAGATTGTAGTGCCTAATTTGAAAAAGAATAGAGATTATTATGAGAATCCATGTTTGACTTATTTGATAGACAAACCTTGATTATAAGGAAAATGATGGAAAGAAAATCTTTTATTGCCAAACTGAAGCATCAATATCATGTACCCCAATGAGGAGAACATAATTGTAGTGCCACTAACAAAAAGCGTGGAGATTGTTATAAGTTCCAAGTTTGTATCATCTCATGAATAAACTTTGATTATAAAGGAAATAGGGGAAAGAAAAGTTTTTCTTGCAAATCCAAAGCATCAATATCGTGTATCCCAATGTGGAGAACATGATTATGGTGCCCAATCACAAAAAAAGTGGAGATTATTATGAGAAACCAAGTTTAACTGATTTCATAGATAACTTTGATTATAAGGAAAATGTTGGAAAGAAAAGTTTTTCTTGCAAATCGAAAGCATCAATATCGTGTATCCCAATAAGGAAAACATGATTGTAGTGCCCATAACAAAAAGAATAGAGACTATAATAAGCATCCAAGTTTGTCTCATTTCATGGATGAACTTTAATTATAAGGAAATGGTGGAAAGAAAAGTTATTCTTACCAAACGAAAGCATCAATATCTTGTATCTTAATAAGGTGAACATGATTGCAGTGCCATTGACAAAAAGAGTAGAGATTATTACAAGTATCCAAGTTTGTATCATTCCATGGATGAACATCGATTATAAGGGAAATGGTGGAAAGAAAAGTTCTTTCTTGCAAATCCAAAGCATCAATATCATGTATCCCAATGTGGAGAACATGATTGTAGTGCCCAATCAGAAAAAGAATGAAAATTATTACGAGAATCCAAGTTTGTCTCATTTCATGGATTAACTTTGATTATAAGGAAAATGGTGGAAATAACAGCTTTTCTTACAAATCCAAAGCATCAATATCATGTATACGAATGTGGAGAACATGATTGTAGTGCCTAATCACGAAAAGAATGGAGAATATTATTAGAATCCAAGTTTGACTCATTTCATGGATAAACTATGATTATATGGAAAATGGTGGAAAGAAAACCTTTTCTTTCAAAACCAAAGCATCAATATCGTGTATCCTAATGAGGAGAACATGATTGTAGTGCCCATAACAAAAAGAATGCAAATTATTATGAGTATCCAAGTTTAACTCATTTCATGGATTAACATTAATTATAAGGAAAATCATGCAAAGAAAAGCTTGTCTTGCAAATCCAAAGCACCAATATCGTGTATCCCAATGTGGAGAACATGGTTGTAGTGCCCAAAACAATAAGAATGGAGATTGTTATGAGAATCCAAGTTTGACTCATTACATGGATGGACATTGATTATAAGGAAAATGGTGGAAAGAAAAGCTTTTCTTGCAAATCCAAAGCATCAATATCATGCATCTTAATGTGCAAAACATAATTGTAGTGCCTATAACAAAAAGTATAAGGTAATAGTGAGCATCCAAGTTTATCTCATTTCATTGATGAACTTTAATTATAAGCAAAATGATGGAAAGAAAAGCATTTCTTGTCGAACCAAAGCGTCAATATCATGTATCCCAATAAGGTGAACACGATTGTAGTGCCACTAACAAAAAGAATAGAGATTATTACAAATATCCAGGTTTGTATCATTTCATGGATGAACTTTGATTATAAGGGAAAAAGGGGAAAAAAAGCTTTTCTTGCAAATCCAAAGCATCAATATCGTGTATCCCAATGTGGATAGCATGATTGTAGTGCCCAATTACAAAAAGAATGGAGATTAATACGAGAATCAAAGTTTAACTCATTTAATGAACAAACTTTGATTATATGGAAAATGTTGGATAGACAACCTTTTCTTGCCAAACTAAAGCTTCAATATCATGTATCCCAATGAGGAGAACATGATTGTAGTGCCCACAACAAAAAGAATGGAGATTCTTACGAGCATCCAAGTTATCTAATTTCATGGAGGAACTTTAAATATAAGGAAAATTATGGAAAGAAAAGCATGTCTTACCAAATCAAAGCATCAAAATCTTGTATCCCGATAAGGAGAACATGATTTTAGTGTCCATAACAAAAAAATGGAGATTATTATGAGTATCCAAGTTTGTCTCATTACATGGATGAACCTTAATTATAAGGAAAATAGTGGAAAAAAAAGTCTTTCTTTGCAAACCAAAGCAGTAATATCGTGTGTCCCAATGAGTTGAACATGATTGTAGTGCCAAGAACAAAAAGTATGGAGATTATTACAACTATCCAATTTTGTATCATTTTGTTGGTGAACTTTGGTTATAAGGGAAATAGTGAAAAGAAAAGCTTTTTTTGCAAATCCAAAGCATTAATTTCGTATATCCTAATATGGAGAACATGATTGTATTGCCTAGTTAGAAAAAGAATAGAGATTATTATAAGAATCCATGTTTGACTTATTTGAGGAACAAACTTTGATTATAAGGAACATGGTGGAAAGAAAACCTTGTCTTGCCAAATCGAAGAATCAATATCGTGTACCCCAATAAGGAGAACATGATTGCGATGCCACTAACAAAATGAATAGAGATTATTACAACTATCCAAGCTTGTATCATTTCATGGATGAACTTTAATTATAGGGGATGTAGCGAAAAGAAAAGCTTTCTTGCAAATCCAAAGCATCAATATCGTGTATCCCAATGTGGAGAATAGAATTGTAGTGCCCAATCAGAAAAAGCATGGAGATTATTACAAGAATCCAAGTTTGACTCATTTGATGGACAAACTTTTATTATAAGGAATGTGGTGGAAAAAAAGCTTTTCTTCAAAATCCAAAGCATCAATATCGTGTATCCCAAGGTGGAGAACATGGTTTAGTGCCCAATCACAAAAGAAATGGAGATTATTAGGAGAATGCAAGTTTGTCTCATCTCATGGATGAACTTTGATTATAAGGAAAATGGTGAAAAAAATAGCTTTTCTTGCAAATCCAAAGCATCAATATCGTGTATCCAAATATGGAGAACATGATTGTAGTGTCCAATCATAAAAAGTGTGGGGATTTTTACGAGAATCCAAGTTTGCATCATTCCATTGATGAACTATGATTATATGGGAAATGATGGAAAAAAAAGTTTTTCTTGGAAATCCAATGATCAATATCGTGTATCCCAATGTGGAGAACATGATTATAGTGCCTAATCACAAAAAGAATAGAGATTATTATAAGAACCCAAATATGACTCATTTCACAGATGAACATTAATTATAAGGAAAATGTTGGAAAGAAATGTTTTTCTTGCAAATCGAAAGCATCAATATCGTGTATCCCAATATGGAGAACATGATTGTAGTGCCCATAACAAAAAGAATGGAGACTATAATAAGCATCTAAGTTCATCTCATTTCACGGATGAACTTTACTTATAAGGAAATGGTGGAAAGAAAAGTTATTCTTACCAAACGAAAGCATCAATATCTTGTATCTCAATAAGGTGAACATGATTGCAGTGCCATTGACAAAAAGAGTGGAGATTATTACAAGTATCCAAGTTTGTATCATTCCATGGATGAACATCGATTATAAGGGAAATGGTGGAAAGAAAAGTTCTTTCTTGCAAATCCAAAGCATCAATATCATGTATCCCAATGTGGAGAACACGATTGTAGTGCCTAATCACAAAAGAATGGAAATTATTACGAGAATCCAAGTTTGTCTCATTTCATGGATCAACTTTGATTATAAGGAAAATGGTGGAAATAATAACTTTTCTTACAAATCCAAAGCATCAATATCATGTATACGAATGTGGAGAACATGATTGTAGTGCCTAATCATGAAAAGAATGGAGAATATTATGAGAATCCAAGTTTGACTCATTTCATGGATAAACTATGATTAATGGAAAATGGTGGAAAGAAAACCTTTTCTTTCAAAACCAAAGCATCAATATCGTGTATCCCAATGAGGAGAACATGATTGTAGTGCCCATACCAAAAAGAATAGAGATATTATAAATATCCAAGTTTAACTCATTTCATGGATTAACATTAATTATAAGGAAAATCATGCAAAGAAAAGCTTTTCTTGCAAATCCAAAGCACCAATATCGCGTATCCCAATGTGGAGAACATGGTTGTAGTGCCAAAACAATAAGAATAGAGATTGTTATGAGAATCGAAGTTTGACTCATTACATGGATGGACATTCATTATAAGGAAAATAGTAGAAAGAAAAGCTTTTCTTGCAAATCCAAAGCATCAATATCGTGTATCTTAATGTGCAAAACATAATTGTAGTGCCCATAACAAAAAGTATAAGGTAATAATGAGTATCCAAGTTTATCTCATTTCAGGGATGAACATTAATTATAAGCAAAATGATGGAAAGAAAAGCATTTCTTGTCAAACCAAAGCGTCAATATCATGTATCCCAATAAGGTGAACATGATTGTAGTGCCACTAACAAAAAGAATGGAGATTATTACAAATATCCAGGTTTGTATCATTTCATGGATGAACTTTGATTATAAGGGAAATAGGGGAAAAAAAGCTTTTCTTGCAAATCCTAAGCATCAATATCATGTATCCTAATGTGGATAGCATGATTGTAGTGCCCAATTACAAAAAGAATGGAGATAATACGAGAATCAAAGTTTGACTAATTTAATGTACAAACTTTGATTATATGGAAAATGGTGGAAAGATAGCCTTTTCTTGCCAAACCAAAGCTTCAATATCATGTATCCCAATGAGGAGAACATGATTGTAGTGCCCACAACAAACAGAATGGAGATTTTTATGAGCATCCAAGTTATCTAATTTCACGGAGGAACTTTAAATATAAGGAAAATTGTGGAAAGAAAAGCATGTCTTGCCAAATCAAAGCATCAAAATCTTGTATCCCGATGAGGAGAACATGATTTCAGTGTCCATAACAAAAAAATAAAGATTATTATGAGTATCCAAGTTTGTCTCATTATATGGATGAACCTTAATTATAAGGAAAATAGTGGAAAAAAAAGTCTTTCTTTCCAAACCGAAGCATTAATATCGTGTGTCCCAATGAGTTGAACATGATTGTAGTGCCAAGAACAAAAAGTATGGAGATTATTACAAGTATCCATTTTTGTATCATTTCATCGATGAACTTTGATTATAAGGAAAACAGTGAAAAGAAAAGCTTTTTTTGCAAATCCAAAGCATTAATATCGTATATCCTAAAATGGAGAACATGATTGTATTGCCTAGTTAGAAAAAGAATAGAGATTATTATAAGAATCCATATTTGACTTATTCGATGGACAAACTTTGATTATAAGGAACATGGTGGAAAGAAAACCTTGTCTTGCCAAATCAAAGAATCAATATCATGTACCCCAATAAAAAGAAAATGATTGCGGTGCCACTAACAAAAATTAATGGAGATTACTACAACTATCCAAGCTTGTATCATTTCATGGATGAACTTTAATTATAGGGGATGTAGTGGAAAGAAAAGCTTTCTCGCAAATCCAAAGCATCAATATCGTGTATCCCAATGTGGAGAATAGAATTGTAGTGCCCAATCAGAAAAAGCATGGAGATTATTACAAGAATCCAAGTTTGACTCATTTGATGGACAAACTTTTATTATAAGGAATATGGTGGAAAAAAAGCTTTTCTTGAAAACCCAAAGCATCAATATCGTGTATCCCAAGGTGGAGAACATGGTTTTAGTGCCCAATTACAAAAGAAATGGAGATTATTAGGAGAATGCAAGTTTGTCTCATCTCACAGATGAACTTTGATTATAAGGAAAATGGTGAAAAAAATAGAGTTTCTTGCAAATCCAAAGCATCAATATCTTGTATCCAAATATGGAGAACATGATTGTACTGTCTAATCACAAAAAGTATGGGGATTTTTATGAGAGTCCAAGTTTGCATCATTCCATTGATAAACTACGATTATATGGGAAATGGTGGAAGGAAAAGTTTTTCTTGGAAATCTAATGATCAATATCGTGTATCCCAATGTGGAGAACATGATTATAGTGCCCAATCACAAAAAGAATAGAGATTATTATAAGAACCCAAATTTGACTCATTTCATAGATGAACTTTGATTATTCGAAAAATATTGTAAAGAAAAACTTTTCTTGCAAATCTAAAGTATTAATATCATGTATCCCAAAGTGAAGAACATGATTGTAGTGCCCATAGCAAGAAGAATGGTGATTATATAGTATCTAAGTTTGTCTCATTTAGCAGATAAACTTTAGTTATAAGCAAAATGGTGGAAACAAAAGCTTTTCTTGCTAAACCAAAGCATTAATATCTTGTATTTGAAAGAGCTAAACATGATTGTAGTGCCACTAGCTAAAAGAATGAAGATTATTATGACTATCCAAGTTTGTATCATTCAATGGATGAACTTTGATTATAAGTTAAATGGTGGAAAGAAAAGTTTTTCTTGCAAATCCAAAGCATCAATATCGTGTATCCCAATGTGGAGAACATGATTGCAGTGCCCAATCACACAAAAAATGGAGAATATTGCAAGAATCCAAGTTTGACTCATGTGGTGGACAAACTTTGATTATAAGAAAAATGGTTGAATGAAAACCATTTCTTGCCAAACCAAAGCATCATTATCGTGTATCCCAATGAGGAGAACATGATTGCAGTGCCTATGACAAAAAGAATGGAGATTATTACAAGTATCCAAGTTTGCCTCATTTCACAGATGAACTTTAATTATAAGGAAAATGGTGAAACAAAAAGCTTTTCTTGCCAAACCAAAGCGTCAATATCGTGTATCCCAATGAGGTGAACATGATTGTAGAGCCACTAACAAAAGGAATGGAGATTATTACAAGTATCCAATTTTGTATCATTTCATGGATGACCTTTGGTTGTAAGGAAAATAGTGGAAAGAAAAACTATTCTTGCAAATCCAAAGCATCAATACCGTGTATCCCAAGGTGGAAAAGATGGTTTTAGTGCCCAATCACAAAAGAAATGGAGATTATTACGAGAATTCAAGTTTATCTTATTTCACGGATGAACTTTGATTATAAGAAAAATGGTGGAAAGAATAGCTTTTCTTGCAAATCCAATGCTTTAATATCGTGTATCCGAATGTGGAGAACATGATTGCAGTGCCCAATCATAAAAAGTTTGGAGATTATTACGAGAATCCAAGTTTGTCTCATTTCAAGGATAGATATTGATTATAACGAAAACGATGAAAAAAAAAGTTTTTCTTGCCAAACCAATGCATCAATATCATGTGTTCAAATATGGAAAACATGATTGTAGTTCCCAAAACAAGGAGAATGGAGATTATCGTGAGTATCCAATTTGCCTCATTTCACGGATGAACTATAATTATAAGGAAAATGGTGGAACGAAAAGCTTTTCTTTCCAAACCAAAGCATCAATATCGTGTATCCCAATGAGGCGAACATGATTGTAGAGCCACTAATAAAAAGAATAGAGACTATTACAAGTATCTAAGTTTGTATCATTTCATGGATGACCATTGGTTATAAGGAAAATGGTGGAAGGAAAAGCTGTTCTTAGAAATCCAAAGCATCAATACTGTGTATCCCAAGGTGGAGAAGATAGTTTTGGTGCCCAATCATAAAAGAAATGGAGATTATTATGAGAATCCAAGTTTATCTCATTTCATGGATGAACTTTAATTATAAGGAAAATGGTGGAAAGAATAGCTTTTCTTGCAAATACGATGCATCAATATCGTGTATGCGAATGTAGAGAACATGATTGTAGTGCCCAATCATAAAAAGTTTAGAGATTATTATAGGAGTCCAAATTTGTCTCATTTCATGGATGGACATTGATTATAAGGAAAATGGTGAAAAAAAAAGTTTTTCTTGCCATACCAATGCATCAATATCGTGTATCCAAATGTGGAGAACATGATTATAGTTCCCAAAACAAAAAGTATGGAGACTATATTGAGTATCCAAGTTTGTCTTATTTCATGGATGAACTATAATTATAAGGAAAATGGTGGAAAGAAAAGCTTTTTCTTGCCAAACCAAATCATCAACATCGTGTATCAAAATAAGGTGAACATGATTGTTGTACCACTAACAAAAAGAATGAAGATTGTTACAAGTATCCAAGTTTGTATCATTTCATGGATGAACTTTGATTATAAGGGAAATAGTGGAAAGAAAAGCTTTTTTTGCAAATCCAATGCATTAGTATCATGTATCCTAATGTGGAGAGCAGGATTGTAGTGTCCAATCACAAAAAGAAAAGAGATTACTACAAGAATCCAAGTTTGTCTCATTTCACAGATGAACTTAGATTATAAGGAAAATGTTGAAAAGAAAAGTTTTTCCTGCAAATCCAAAGCTTTAATATCGTGTATCCCAATAATTTTAACATGATTATAGTGCCAATAATGAAAAGAATAGAGATTATTACAAGTATCCATGTTTGTATCATTTCATCATTGAACTTTGATTATAAGGGAAAAGGTGGAAAAAAAAGCTTTTTTTTGCAAATCCAAAGCATCAATATCATGTATCCCAATGTGGAGAACATGATTATAGTGCCCAATCACAAAAAGTGTGGAGATTTTTATAAGAATCTAAGTTTATTGTGTTTCTTGGCTGGGCTTTGTTTATAGGAAAAATGGTGGAAAAAAAAGCTTTTCCTACCTAATCAAAGCATCAATATCATGTATCCTAATGAGAAAAACATGATTGTAATGCCTAATTAGAAAAATAATGGAGATTATTATGAGAATCCATTTTTGGCTCATTTGATGGAGAAACTTTAATTATAAAGAAAATGGTGGAAAGAAATCTTTTCTTGCCAAACCGAAGCATCAATATCATGTTCCCTAATGAGGAGAACATGATTGTAGTGCCACTAAAAAAAATAATGGAGATTATTACAAGTATCCAAGTCTATATGAATTCATGGATGAACTTTGATTATAAAGGAAATGGTGGAAAGGAAAGCTTTTCTTGCAAATCCAAAGCATCAATGTCGTGTATCCCAATATGGAGAATAGAATTATAGTGCCCAATTAAAGAGTACAGATTATTATGAGAATCAAGTTTGACTCATTTGATGGATAATCTTTGATTATAAGGAAAATAGTGGAAAAAAAACATTTTCCTGCAAATCCAAAGTATCAATATCGCGTATCCGAAGGTGGTAACATGGTTTTAGTGCCCAATCATTAAAAAAATAGACAGTATTAAGAGAATCCAAGTTTGTCTCGTTTTATGGATGAACTTTGATTATAAGGAAAATAGTGAAAAGAAAAGCTTTTCCTGTAAATCCAAGGCATCTATATCATGTATCTAAATGTGGAGAACATGATTGTAGTGCCCAATCGCAAAAAGTGTGGAGATTTTTATGAGAATCGAAGTTTGTCTCATTTCATGGCTGGGCTTTGATTATAAGAAAAATGGTGGAAAGAAAAGCTTTGGTTGTCGAATCAAAGCATCAATATCGTGTATCCCAATGAGAAAAACATGATTATGATGCCCATAACAAAAAGAATAGAGATTATCATGAGTATCTAAGTTTGTCTCATTTCACAGATGAGCTTTGATTATAGGAAAAATAGTGGAAAGAACAGCTTTTCTTGCAAATCCAAAGCATCAATATCGTTTATCTGAATATGGAGAACAAGATTGTAGTGCCCAATCACAAAAAGTATGGAGATTATTATGAGAATCCAAGTTTGCCTTATTTCACGGGTGGTTTTTAATTATAAGGAAAATGGCGAAAAGAAAAGTTTTTCCTATCAAACCAATGCATCAATATCATGTATCCGAATGAGGAGAGCATGATTGTAGTGCCCATAACAAAAATAATGGAGATTATAATGAGTATCCAAGTTTGTCTCCTTTCATAGATAAACTTTAATTATAAATAAAATGGTGGCAAAAAACCTTTTCTTGCCAAACCAAAGCATCAAAATCGTGTATCCAAATGAGGTGGACATGATTTTAATGCCACTAACAAAAAGAATAGAGATTATTACAATCATCCAAGTTTGTATCATTTCATGGATAAACTTTTATTATAAGGGAAATGGTGGAAAGAAAAACTTTTCTTGCAAATCCAAAGCATCAATATCATGTATCCTAATGTGGAGAAAAGATTGTAGTGCCCAATTACAAAAGGAATAAAGATTATTATGAGAATCCAAGTTTCTATCATTTCATGGAGAAACATTAATTATAAGGAAAAAGGTGAAATGAAAACCTTTTCTTGCCAAACAAAAGCATCAATATCGTGTATCCCAATAAGGAGAACATGATTGGAGTGCCCATAACAAAATGAATGGAGATTATTAGGAGTACCCAAGTTTGTCTCAATTCATGGATGGACTTTAATAATAACAAAATGGTGGAAAGAGTAGCTTTTCCTGCAAAACCAAAGCAACAATATCGTGTATTCCAATAAGGTGAACATGATTGTATTGCCCAATAATTAAAAGAATGGAGATTATTACGAGCATCTAAGTTTGTCTTATTTCATGGACAAATTTTGATTATAAGGAAAATGGGGGAAAGAAAAGCTTTTCTTGCAAATCCAAAGCACCAATATCATGCATCCCAATATGGAGAACATGGTTGTAGCGCCTAATCACAAAAGAAATGGAGATTATTACAAGAATTCAAGTTTGTTTTATTTCACGGATGAGCTTCGATTATAAGGAAAATGGTGGAAAAAAAAGTTTTTCTTGCAAGTCAAAAGCATCAATATCGTGTATCCCAATGTGAAAAAATGATATAGTAATCAATCACAGAAAGAATGGAGATTATTATGACTATCCAAGTTTGTTTCATTTCATAGATGAACTTTGATTTTAAGGAAAATGTTGGAAAAAAAAGCTTTTCTTGCAAATCCAAAGCATCAATATCATGTACCCAATGACATGAGCATGATTGTAGTGCCAATAACAAAAAGTGTGGAGGTTAGTACAAGTATACATGTTTATATCATTTCATCGATGAACTTTGATTATAAGGGAAATGGTAGAAAGAAAAGCTTTCTTTGCAAATTGAAAGCATCCATTTCGTGTATCCTAATGTGGAGAGCATGATTGTAGTGCCTAATTAGAAAAAGAATGGAGATTATTATAAGAATCCAAGTTTGTCTCGTTTCATAGATCAACTTTGATTATAAAGAAAATACTACAAAAAAAAACATTTCTTGCAATCCCAAAGCGTGAATATCGTGTATCCGAATGTGGAGAACATGATTGTAGTTCCCAATCACAAAAAGATTGAAGAATATTACAGGAATCCAAGTTTAACTCATTTTGTGGACAAACTTTGATTATAAGTAACATAGTGAATGAAAGCCATTTCTTCCAAAACTAAAGAATCAATATCGTGTATCCCAATGAGGAGAACAAGATTGTAGTGCCCATACCAAAAAGAATACAGATTATTACGAGTACCTAAGTTTGTCTCATTTCATGGATGAACTTTAATTATAAGGAAAATGGTGGAAAAAAAACCTTTTCTTGCCAAACCAAAGCATCAACATCGTGTATCCAAACGACGTGAACATGATTATAGTGCCACTAACAAAAAGGGTAGAGATTATTATAGGTATCCAAATTTATATTATTCTATGCATGGACTTCAATTATAAGTTAAATAGTAGAAAGAAAAGTTTTTCTTGCAAATCCAAAGCATTAATATCCTGTATCCCGATGTGGAGACCATGATTGTAGTGCCCAATCATAAAAAGAATGGAGATTATTATGAGAATCCAAATTTGTCTCGTTTCATAGATCAACTTTGATTATAAAGAAAATGGTGGAAAAATTATCTTCTCTTGCAAATCCAAAGTGTCAAACCATGTATCTGAATATGGAGAACATGATTGTAGTGCCCAATCATAAAAAGAATGGTGACTATTACGAGAATCCAAGTTTGACTTATTTGGTGGACAAACTTTGATTATAAGGAAAATGGTGGAATGAAAACCATTTCCTCCCAAACTAAAGCATCAATAATGTTTATCCCAATAAGGAGAACATGATTATAGTGCCCATAACAAAAGGAATGGAGATTATTACCAGTATCCAAGTTTGTCTTATTTCATGGATAAACTTTAATTATAAGGAAAATGGTAGAAAGAAAAGCTTTTCTTCCCAAACCAAAGCATGAACATTATGTATCCAAATGAGGTGAACATGATTGTAGTGCCACTAACAAAAATAATGGAGATTATTACAAGTATCCAAGTTTATGTCATTTCATGGGTGAACTTTGATTATAAGGGAAATAGTGGAAAGAAAAGCTTTTCTTTCAAATCTAAAGCATCAATATTGTGTATCCTACTGTGGAGAACAGGATTGTAGTGCCCAATCATAAAAGGAATAGAGATTATTACTATAATTTAAGTTTCTCTTATTTGATGGACAAATTTTGATTGTAAGGAAAATGGTGGAAAGAAAACATTTTCTTGCCAAACCAAAGCATGAACACCGTGTAACCCAATGAGGATAACATGATTGTATTGCCCATAACAAAAAGAATGGAGATTACTACGAGTATCTAGGTTTATCTCATTTCATAGATGAACTTTAGCAATAAGGAAAATGGGAGAAAGAGAAGCTTTTCTTGCCAAATCAAAGCAATAATATCATGTATCCAATGTGGTTAGTATGATTGTGTTGCCCAATGACAAAAGGAATGGAGATTATTATGAATATCCAAGTTTGTCTCATTTCAAGGATGAACTTTGATTGTAAGGAAAATGGTGGAAATAAAAGCTTTTCTTATAAATCCAAAGCACCAATATCGTGTATCCCACTGTTGAGAACATGGTTGTAGCACCCAATCAAAAAAGAAATAGAGATTATTACGAGAATCCAAGTTTGTCTCATTTCATCGATGAACTTTGATTATAAGAAAAATAGTGGAAAATTTTTTTTCTTGCAAGTCTAAAGCACCAATATCACGCATCCCAATGTGGAGAACATGATTGTAGTGCCCAATCACAAAAGAACGGAGATTATTATTAAAATCTAGGTTTGACTTATTTCACAGCTTAAATTTGATAATAAGGAAAATGTTGGAAAGAAAAGCTTTTCTTGTAATTCTACAGCATCAATATCATGTATCCCACTGTGGAGAGCATGATTGTAGTGAACATAACAAAAAGAATGGAGATTATAATGATTATCCAAGTTCATCTCATTTTACGATCGAACTTTAATTATAAGTAAAATGGTGGAAAAAAAGTTTTTCTTGCCAAACCAAAGCATCAATATCATGTATCTCAAATAGGTGAACATGATTGTAGTGCCATTAACACAAAGGGTGGAAATTATTATAGGTATCCAAGTTTGTATCATTCCATAGATGAACTTCGATTATAAGTTAAATGGTGGAAAGAAAAGTTTTTCTTGCAATCCAAAGATCAATATTGTGTATCCCAATGTGGAGAACATGATTGTAGTGCCCAATCATAAAAAAATGAAAACTGTTATAAGAATTTAAGTTTGTCTGATTTCATGGATCAACTTTGATTATAAGGAAAATGGTAGAAAAAATAGCTTTTCTTACAGAACCAAAGCATCAATATAATGCATCCGAATATGAAGAACATGATTGTAGTGCCCAATCACAAAAAGAATAGAGAATATTTTGAGAATCCAAGTTTAACTCACTTAAGGGCAAACTTTGATTATAAGGAAAATGGTGGAATGAAAGCCATTTCTTCCCAAACCAAAGCATCAATATTGTCTATCCCATTGAGGAGAACAAGATTGTAGTGCCCATAACAAAAAGAATGGATATTATCACAAGTATCTAAGTTTGTCTCATTTCATGAATGAACTTTAATTATAAGAAAAATGGTGGTAAGAGAAACTTTTCTTGCCAAATCAAAGCAACAATATCGTGTATCCAATATGGTGAACATGATTGTGTTGCCCAATAACAAAAAGAATGGAGATTATTATAAGTATTCAAGTTTGTCTTATTTTAAGGATGGACTTTGATTATAAGGAAAATGGTAGAAAAAAAAGCCTTTCCTGCAAATCCAAAGCGCCAATATCGTGTATCCCAATATGGAGAACATGGTTGTAGTGCCCAAATTGGAAAAGAAATAGAGATGATTACAGGAATCCAAGTTTATCTCATTTTACCGATGAACTTTGATTGTAAGGAAAATGGTGGAAAAAATTTTTTTCTTGCAAGTCCAAAGCATCAATATCGTGCATCCCAATATAGGGAACTTGTTTGTAGTGCCTAATCATAAAAAGAATGGAGATTATTATGAGAATCCAGGTTTGACTTATTTCACAGATAAACTTCTATTATAAGGAAAATGTTGCATGGAAAAGCTTTTCTTGTAATTCCAAAGTACCAATATCATGTATCCCAATGTGGAGAACATGATTGTAATGCCCATAGAAAAAAGAATGGAGATTATAATGAGTATCCAAATTTATCTTATTTCACAGTTGAACTTTAATTATAAGGAAATTGAGGGAAGAAAAAGCTTTTCTTGCCAAACCAAAGCATCAATATCATGTATCTCAAAGAGGTGAACATGAGTGTACTGCCACTAGCAAAAAAGGTGGAGATTATTATAGGCATCCAAGTTTGTATCATTCTATGGATAAACTTCGATTATAAGTTATATGGTGGAAACAAAAGTTTTTCTTGTAAATCCAAAGCATCAATATACTATATCCCGATGTGGAGAACATGATTGTAGTGCCTAACCATAAAAAGAATGAAGATTGTTACGAGAATCCAAGTTTGTCTTATTTCACGGATCAACTTTGATTCTAAGGAAAATGGTAAAGAAAAATAGCTTTTCTTGCAAATCCAAAGTGTCAATATCGTGTATCCAAAAGTGGAGAAGATGATTGTAGTGCCTAATCACAAAAAGAATGGAGATTATTATGAGAATCTTGGTTTGACTAATTTCAAGGATAAACTTTAATTTTAAGGAAAATGTTGGAAAGAAAAGTTTTTCTTGCAAATCCAAGGCATCAATATCATGTATCCCAATGTGGAGGACATGATTGTTGTGCCTATAGCAAAATGAATAGAGATTATAATAAGTATCCAAGTTTATCTTATTTCACGGATAAAATTTAATTATAAGGAAAATAGTGGAAAGTAAAGCTTTTTTTGCCAAACCAACTCATCAATATCATGTATTTCAATAAGGTGAACATGATTGTAGTGCAATAAAAAGAATAGAGACTATTAAAGTATCCAAGTTTGTATAATTCCATGGATGAACTTCAATTATAAGGGAAATGATAGAAAGAAATGTATTTCTTGCAAATCCAAAGCATCAGTATCGTGTATCCCAACGTGGAGAACATGATTGCAGTGCCCAATCACAAAAAGAATGGAGATTATTACGTGAATCCAAATTTGTCTTATTTCATGGATGAACTTTGATTGCAAGAAAACTAGGGTAAAGAATAGCTTTTCTTGCAAATCCAAAGCATCAATTTCATGTATCTGAATGTGGAGAACATGATTGTTATGCCTATAATAAAATGAATAGAGATTATTATGAGTGTCCAAGTTTGTCTCATTTCACGAATGGACTTTGATTATAAGAAAAACGTTGGAAAAAAAGTTGTTCTTGCAAATCCAAAGCAGCAAATCATGCATCCCAATGTGGAGAGCATGATTGTAGTGCCCATAACAAAAAGAATAGAGATAATAATGAGTATTCAGGTTTGTCCTATTTCACAGATGAACTTTAATTATAAGGAAAATAGTGAAAAGAAAAGCATTTCTTGTCAAACTAAAGCAGCAATATCATGTATCCTAATTAGGTGAACATGATCGTAGTGCCACTAACAAAAAGAATGGAGATTTTTACAAATATCCAAGTTTGTCTCATTTCATTTATAAGGGAAATAGTGGAAAGAAAAGTTTTTTTACAAATTCAAAGCGTCAATATCGAGTACCCAATGTGGAGAACATGGTAGTGGTGCCTAATTAGAAAAAGAATAGAGATTATTATGAGAATCCAAGTTTGACTCATTTGAGGGATAAACATTGATTATAAGGAAAATGGTGGAAAGATAAGCATTTCTTACGAATCCAAAGCATCAATATCGTGTATCCCAATGTGGAGAACATGATTATAGTGCCCATAACAAAAAGAATGGAGACTCTAATGAGTACCCAAGTTTGTCTCATTTCACTGATGAACTTTATTTACAAAGAAAATGGTAGAAAGAAAAGCTTTTCTTGCCAATCCAAAGCATCGGTATTGTGTATCATAATATGGAGAACATGATTGTAGTGCCCATAATAAAAAGAATGGAGATTATTATGAGAATCCAAGTTTAAGTCATTTCACAGATGAATATTAATTACAAGGAAAATGGTTGAAATAAAAGCTTTTCTTGCAAATCCAAAGCATCAATATCGTGTATCCTAATATGAATAACATGTTTATGGTGCCCATAATAAAAAGAATGGAGATTATAATAAGTATCCAAGTTTGTCTCAATTGATGGACGAACATTAATTATAAGGAAAATGGTGGAAAGAAAAGCTTTTCTTGCCAAACCAAAGCATCAGTATCACGTATCTCAATGAAGTGAACATGATTATAGTGCCACTAACAAAAAAAGTGGAGATTATTACAAGTATCCAAGTTTATATCATTCCATGGATGAGCTTCAATTATAAAGGAAATCACAGAAATAAAAGTTTTTCTTGAAAATCCAAAGCATCAATATCATGAATTCCAATGTGAAGAACATGATTGTAGTGCCAAATCACAAAAAGAATAGAGATTGTTATGAGAATACAAGTTTGTCTCATTTCACGGATCAACTTTGATTCTAAGGAAAACGGTGGAAAGAACAGCTTTCCTTGCAAATCCAAAGCATCAATATCTTGTATCCAAATGTGGCGAACATGATTGTAGTGCCCAATCACAAAAAGAATGGAGATTATTATGAGAATCCAAGTTTGTCTCATTTCACGAATCAACTTTGTTTCTAAGGAAAATGGTGGAAATAACTGCTTTTCTTGCAAATCCAAAGCATTTATATTGTGTATCTAAATGTGGAGAATAGGATTGTAGTGCCCAGTCACAAAAAAAATGGACAACATTATGACAATCCAAGTTTGTCTCATTTGATGGACAATCATTGATTATAAGGAGAATGGTGGAATAAAAACCATTTCTTACCAAACCAAAGCATCAATATCGTGTAACCCAATGTGGAGAACATGATTGTAATGCCCATAACAAAAAAGGATAGAGATTATTATGAGTATCCAAGTTTGTCTCATTTTACGGATGAACTTTAATTATAAGGAAAATGGTGAAAAGTAAAGCTTTACTTCAGATCCAAAGTATCAATATCATGTATCCCAGTGTAAAAAGAATGATTGTAGTGCCTATAGCAAAAAGAATGGAGATTATTACGAGAATCCAAGTTTGACTCATTACACGGATGAACATTGATTATAAGGAAAATGGCGGAAAGAAAAACTTTTCTTGCAAATCCAAAGCATCAATATTGTGTACTCCAATGTGTAGAATACGATTGTAGTGCCCATAAAAAAAAGAATGAAGATAATAATGAGTATCCAAGTTTGTCTCATTTCACAGATGAACTTTAATTATAAGGAAAATGGTGGAAAGAAAAGTGTTTCCCGCCAAACCAAAGTGCATCGTGTATCCTGATAAGGTGAACATGATTGTAGTGATACTAACAAAAAGAATGAAGATTATTACAAATATCCAAGTTTGTCTCATTTCATGGTTAAACTTTAATTATGAGGGAAATGGTGTAAGGGAATGCTTTTATTACAAATCCAAAGTGTCAACATCATGTATCCTAATGTGGAGAACGTGATAGTAGTGCCTAATTAAAAAAAGAATGGAGGTTCTTATGGGAATCCATGTTTGACTCATTTGATGGACAAACTTTGATTATAAGGAAAATGGTGGAATAATCCTCCTTTTGCTAGATTATTGCCAATGTAATCATAAAAAGCTAATTTTTTTAGGAATTTTAGACCAAGCTTTTAATAAACTTTGATTTTTGGCTAACCCAGCACTAACCCTTCGATATATTTCTTGCTGGATGTATCCATGATCCCATTGATAATGAGTAGGACCAAATAATTCGATAGGGGTAGTTGCTAAACCATACCATAGTTCCAGCAATAACAAAAGCTGCAAAAAAGACAACAGCTATACCACTAGAAAGGATGGTTTCAATATTTCCCATATGTAATCCTTTGTATAAATGTTAGGGTGGATGGACACTAAGATGGAATAAACCCACTAATATGCCCAGTTTCGAAAATTTTCGAGATGCATCTGGGTTCCTTGATTAAATAAGATTTGTTTGAAATATTCATAGAAATCCGAGAAGGAGAAAATTAACTGTAGTTGAAAGACAGGGTTGAAGTATCCCTTCGAAAAGGTGGAGTTAGAGTATCCCCATGCATGACAAAAAATTTTTGACAAAGGAATATTTTTTAATCTTGACAATCATGAAAAACAGGGTTGGAGTATCCCCTCGACAGGTTAGGGTTGGAGTGTCCCCATGAATGACAAATAATTTGACAACGGAAGATTTTTTTAGATCTTGACAAATTTTAAGAGCGGGGTTAGAGTGTCCTCGAAAGTAGCCTATCTAACAGTTCTTTAAAGAAGTCGAGTTGGAAAAAGAATTAAGTTGACAAAACCTTGTGATTTAGGGAATGTGTGAGCCTTTCAACAACTTTTGGCAAAAGAAATTATTGTGAATAAGGATAGGAAGGATGTAAAATGTGTTTGTGCCTTGATAAGCCTATGGGAGGTCAAAGCATATTCTCGAGTCTAATCGGGTTGACATAGAGACATTCAAATGTCTCGAGATGAAATTCGGGAAAACAACTCAATTTCGACCAAAACCAAAAACAGGGGATAGCATCATGCTATCTTGCTTCCCGAATTTATTCTAAATTGGTTCGAAAGATTTCGAAGGTGGACAAGTCACCGATAGAAAGGTAACTTGATGATGGTCATCCTAAAAATATTCCTACTCCCCAAGAAAGTCACTTTCTGGGGGAATAAATTTTCAAGTTCAGATTGATAGTGCTATTGGCAGAGCATATGAGGGATAATGTGTGTCAAAATTTGAAAAATCACCCTAAACTCATTTGGTATCAAAAAATTGCAAACAATACCTTTTTGAAAAGGGAATTTCATGAACCTTTTAGGAAAAATGTTT
>JBBYHL010457037.1:3323-15257 GCA_038381835.1 Adansonia madagascariensis | reverse complement strand
AATTCATATATGTGGCAAAAGATAACAGGAATTATAGGAAAAAAGTTTATAATCAGAACATGTTGAGAAATAAGATAACAGGGATTACGGGAAATTAATGAATGTTTAACTTACATTCCCTTAATAAAGGAGAGATGGCCTATTATACTTTGAGATTGAATTATCAAAATCAGAAGAAATAGAAGAAGCTTTAAACGAAGAAATTTAACTTAGCTCGTGTTAACAGCACTTTACATTTTAAAGTTTCATATTTTTTTTTTAAAATAAAAAAGCATATTGCCTGCCTATATGATCGAACATATAATTAGAAGTATTCTACCTTTGCGCTTAACTCGAACAATTGTACTGACTAACCTCACCTAGTTAGGATGCATTATTTGAATTGCAAAAAGTGTAGCAATGGCAGACGAGCGAATTTGAATCAGATTATTTTCGAATTCGAGTTTTTTCGAATTTAATTTTTTTTAGTGAAAAAAATTTTATTAACAAAAGAAGAATAAAAAAGACTCCTATCAAAGCATTATACAACAAGGACGGTTACAGGATTAGTCCTCAAAACACGGCTAAACATCTTGTAGGAAAACAAAATCACAAATACCCACTAAGTACAAGAACAAGAACGAACAAGAACTGACATTGAATTTAGATTTATTTCAGATTCATATCATCTTGGACTCAGAAATTTTTTGATTTGAGGTTTTTCGAATTCCAGCCACTTGAGCTCCGACTATTTTTAGTTACGGGATTTTTCATGTTTGGATTATTTCGAATTCGATTCGGTTTGAATTTGGATGGGTTTAGATAGATTAAAAAAATTTTAAAATTTTATAAGTTATAAATAATTTCTTTAATTTTGATTATAATAATTAAGTTTAATTTTACGTAATGACAAAATTATTAATATTAAAAATTAAAAAGAATTTATATAAATATAAAATTTATATAACAATTTTATTTATATATTGAGTATTAATATATTGCATTTAATATTATCTACAAGTTTTAATATAATATCATTTAAGTACAAATAATATATAAATAAGTTCAATATATATAGTAAAAAATTAAAAAAATTGATATATGTACTTCTCATTATTTTACAATGATTATATACTTAGACTTTGTTAGTTTTATTATATTTAGTAATGATTATACGAGGATTTTTTTTGTTTTACAAGTGAGCTAAAATAAATATTAAATAATATTAAATAAAGTAGATGTCAAAAATCATTGGGTTACGTTTAAAAAAATCATTAGAATGAAACAAATCATAAATTAACTCATAATTATGTATATATATATATATATAATTTTTTTACTCTTAATCTAACAATTAATAGGGCTCTTATTTGCTTAGTCCTACAATTTTTTATTTTATTTCATGTTATTAGATTTTTTAGTCTATTTATTATAATTTTTTAAGGTTGCATTTGAATATTTGGATTTCAAAAATGGATTTAAATTTAAAAAATAATGTAAATTGTAAAATAAAACAATTAAATATAACATTCATAATTATTTTTTAAATTCATAGATTTGCTATAGGCTGATTTAGTAGTGAATTTAAAATAATTATAAATACTTGTGAATTTGAAACTCATATTTTTTCTCCTTTCAAATATGTAATCATATTAAATCATACCCAATTTAATCATTATATATGAATATTATTCTCACAATTTAAAAGCAAATGAAATCCAAAGCTTTCAAATTATATAATATTGACATAATTTTAATATTTGATTATTTTGATTAACATTATATATAAATTAATTATGTAAATTAATTTACTAAATTATAATACTATTTTTCATTTCTTATTATAAGTTTTAATCAATTTATAACTTTTAAATTAACTGTATTTGTTACCTTTTATTATAAGGATTTAAACTATATAAAATTAGATTATAACATATATAATTGAGTTGAATTTACTTTTGGACGAGATTAGAGAAATTTATAAGAAACTTGATTCTTTATTATTGAAAAATATTTTGATATCTCGTCTTAATTAATGACAAAGAATATATTGATATTTCGATATTTCAATTACTATAGTTACTTTGAAATCTTATATAAATATATAAAAGCCCTACATGTGTAGCCTAACTTTTTTGACTCATGAACTACCTTAAATAATTGTTATGAATTATGCATTTAATTATTTTATATTTAATTTGATTTAAAATTTAAAATAATTATCATGAATCATGCATTTAATTGTTTTGGATTTAATTTAATTTAAATTTTAAATATTTCATAGAATAAATTATAATTTTATTACCTTATGCATCTCTATTTGACTTACCTTTTTTACGGGTGTATTTGAGTAATATAAATAAGATTTTTTACAAACATTAAATTAATTATATTTATTTTTTATCAAATATACAATTTATATTTCCTTATAAATTCAATTTGCTGTAAATAATAAAAGTTCAAAGTTTATATTACAAAGTAAATTGATTTTGAATATATTCTTTCTATATTTTGTCTATATTAATTTAATTGGTTACATTTGATTTTATATTCAATAAAAATATCCATTTTGTTTTCAAATTTAATAAGGCTTTATCTTCTACTGAAAATAAAATATAAATAATTTTTAAAGGGTTTAATATCTTATATCAAAGTTTTAAATCCTAATTGAAGAATAAATTAATTTCGAATATTTTGTTTACATTTGTCATAATAAATATTTAATTTTATTTTTAGTGTGTTTATTTCATATGTCTTTGACAATGTCTAACTTCTTAAATAGAAGTAATCTACATTTACTACTATTATATTTTTGTACAATGTTATCTAACTATAATTTTTTTTCCTTTTCATTCACCTAATTTGTTTATCATATCTTAATTAGAAGTAAGAATGGGCTAAAAAACTTATTAACTTTAGATCCAAATATTTAATAATTCAAGAAAAATACAAATCCCTTTTTGTTTCCTCCTCCATTGCTTTACAAGATACCTCTAAATCGAGAGACCAAAACCTTGCCAAGCCCTCACATGTTTTTGTCATTCTTTGTTTCTTATTCTTTCTCTTCTTTTTTGTCTAATTCACATGATCTAATCACTATTTTTATCTTTAGTTGTTATTGAAAAGGGATATATGTTCCTTTATTTTTCTTCTTATAATTATAGTTTCAATGGATAAGACCAACAAATTTTTTTTAAGAGAAAGTCCAAGAGAATATACATACATATATATATATATGTATATATAGTATTTGATGTTCATTGTTATGTTATTCTATGTATTATATATGCTTATCATGCACTTTAATGTGATCACAGGTTTTGGTTTATTCTTTTTGCAATACATTTTAATTTTCTTTCAATAAATAAATTAAATCATTCAATGTTTTTTTTTTTTCCAACAATCATTCAAGGTCTTAGATTTTTTTTATTTTTTTATCATTTATAATTATAAAATAAAACATTTAAAATTTTTTAGCAATAAAATTACTGTAATAAATGGAGTCTGAAAATTTTATAATATGTTTAATGAAAATAAATGTAGTCAAAGGATTTATTTGATCTTTTCTTATTAATCAATACTTCTTTAAATTTTTCTTTTTTAATCCATACATAAAAATAGAATGAAATCATTATCCACACATCGCAAGGGTTTAAATCTAGTTAACATTTAATATGGGTATTAGAGTTATTAACAAATGGAAAAATTCATCTTATACTTCATAATGCAAAAAATATTTAAGAATAAAAAAAATTATTTATTTGATTTTAGAAAATTTCAATATATTTTGTTCAAATATTGTATTGTTTAATTTATTTTTTTATTTTTTTATCTTTATATTTTGATTTACAAGATAATATTTTTATTTTCAAGTAAATTTACTGTTTTATTTGTTTGAAACACTAAAGGAAATATGATTTAAAGTTAAATTTGTTAACAATGTTATTTGCATTACATAAAATATCAAGTTCAATCATATGTTAAAATTATAACGTTATTTTTATATATTCGATCATTATTGTACTGAAATTAAAATTTAAATGTGGAATAAGCATAATAATATATTGTAGATTATTATTTTATAGCAAATCAAAGTTTAAATTAATAATACTATTTATTTATTTTTATGATTAATTGTTATAAATATAATAATGATATTACTAAAAACTATTTGATTCATATTTAATATGTTTCAAATAATTTTTTTTTCATAATCTAAGTTAAAGATTCATTATTAATTACTTTTATTGATAATTGTATAATAACATTAAAAAGGTGTTTATAATCATCATACAATTGTAATTAATCTAATTTAAAGATTAACTATGAATCTAATTTAAAGATTCACTATTAATTACTTTTATTGATAATTGTATGATAATTATAAACATCTTTTTAAAAATTAAATATTTTTATCTAAGAAAAAATTTGATCATTTTATTTATTTATCTATATGTTTATTTTAAATAAAATCATATAATTATCGTTTGCATTTTTTCATTTATAAATTTGGGTTTTTACGTGTTTTGGATCATATCGATCTTAGGTCTTAACAAATTCGGACCTTTATGGGCTCCAGATCATATTGGTTTTGGGCTTTTCTGCATCCAGATTTTTCATATTCAGATTCTCTAAAATTTGAATTTTTTTGAAGTCAAAGCTTTGACTTTTTAAGTCAGACCAGATTGAATCGAATTTAGCCCTAGATCGATTTTGATAAACTTTCTAAGTTCAAGCCTGCTTTGCCAGCTCTAATCACATGATGTATCTATCATCCCTTAAGAGTGAGGCATTCGAGAGGCAAATGTCTAATTGATTTCATTGGACCCTTCAATTTTAAGATCAAAATCTTGTAATTTTAGGTTATTTTCGAATAGGATGGTTTTTAGCTCATATTATTTTGAGTTTGATTTCTTTTTTTAATTTTGAGTTTTTTTATTTCAATTGAATTGAATCAATTTGATTCAATCGAATGAACTTTTGGAATAAGTTAGATTTGCCACCTTTATGGAATTCCCAAGTCATAGCTAAACAAAATTTTTGATGTATTTCAATTAAATATGGGTAACTTATGATTGCAAAGTGGGAAATTCTAAGGGGAATAAAATTAACATTACATTTGGTTTATTGAAATAGAATAGAGTTATAATAGACTAACTACTATACGATAAAATAATAGAGCAGGAATAGAATGAAATAGTATTATGTAGTAGTTTGGTTCAGTAGAATAAAACAATATAGGATTCAAATCCCTTTGTAGGAGATTTAAAATAATTTCATATTCTACCTAAGGTCAGAATAGCCATTTAGTTGGGAGGAATAGTCTGGCTATTTAGTGATTTCGCGAAATAACCTATTACATTCTTATTTCGTAAAATAACCATTTTGTGAACAAAAAAACTGTATTACTGTAACGCATTGAAATATAAATGCAATAAAATTTCTATTGTAGCAAATTAAACATGCTACAACTTCCATTTTAGAACAATAGAACAAGCAAGTAGCATACCAAAAAAAAAGTCATCAATTGCAGGCAGCCCAAATCTTGTCCCTTTACCTTTGTTTTGGCCAAAGTCCCCTTCCCTCACTTCGGTCAACACAATTGTCACACCAAATTTCCAGTTTCATGCTTCATCTCTGAAAAATCTAATCGTGTTAAAAATTATTAAATATAATTAATATTATTTAAATAATGTAATTTAATGTCATTTATCATTGATTCATGTTACTTTTATCTATCACTAGTTTTTAATGACACATATTTTGCTCGTGATTCTATACGTTTAATTTTTTAATTTATTATATAATTTATTTTTTATGTAAATAATAAATTGATTAATAATAATTTAAAAAATAATTTAGTTCCAAAAATTTTATGATGAATTTTTTTCAATCCTGCTAAATTTATAATATGCAAAAATCTATCCAAACTAAAAGAAATCAAATAAAAATAAGAAGTACGAAATCCTATTAGAAAAAACCAACTTACTAAAAATCCAAAAACTTTGTTTTGAAAATTGTTTAAATGTTATTGTGTTTATAATATTCTAAAATCTTCGAGAATGAGATAAACAAAATATTATTATAGTGAATGAAAAACAAAACCATTCTAAGTAAAAAAATAAGAAGCAAGAAATAGTATTAAACAATAAAAAATAAATTGTTAAAAAAATATTACTCAACATTTGATGTTTAATGAAAATACAGTTAAAGCATCTTTTACAGTAAAAAGTCTTAATTTTAATTGGTATTTAACTCCATAGCTGATTAAGTGATAATTACTCTAAGATTATAAGTACTAACTTAAGATATATACAAATGAAATTATCATTACCTTATTTTAACAAAATATTTAGATAAAAATTTTAAAAATATAATCGTAATCTTATAATATATAATATAACAATAAAATATTATTTCAATGGTTATTAAGTAATATAATAAATAATAATAGATACTATCATTTAATAAAAATATTTTAATCAAATCAAACTTATTACTTATAAATTAGATAAATATTATTAATAATAAAGGTTTATAATGGCACTTTAAAATAGAGTAAATAATAATGATCGTTTCATTATTCTAAAGATTTTTCGCATTCGTGCTTTTATATATATTATATAATAATATATATGGTTATATAATTATTTATAAATTTTGATACGTTAATAATTAATTTTATGTAGATTTTAACACGTTTATTTATTCATATCATGTTGTATAATCATATTATGTTTGAAATAGTAAGGTCTAACCGATACAATTCAAATAACTCTAAATTTTTTATCACAGATCATCATGATTGTGTTCAATTAATTTTTCATGTTATAATTATATTTAAGATATTATATTTATATAAAATTTGACAAACTAATAATTCATTCTAAATAAACTTTTACACGTTTATCTATTCATGTCATATTAGATTATTATATTTATATTATAATACATTAAGATACTAAAAGCCAAATATTTTTAAACAAAAATTACTTATGAAATTATTACTCTAATGACAACAAAAAAATAAAAAAATTATAAAAGTATTGCAAAATAATTAACAATAAATTATTAATACTATTATTATATCTATACTATTATAAAAGAAGTAGCTGAGTTAGTATCACGAGTTAATTATGTACCAACTCAGTTATAAAATTACTAAAAGAACTTTTTAAAAAAATATTAATAATAATATAAACTTAAGGATAAATATGTCTTTTATTTATCTATATGTTTATATAAAAGTGATTGAGTTAGAGTCACGATTTAATAAGGTATCAACTTAATTATAAAATTAGTAAAAACTTTTTAAAGTATTAACAATAACATAACTTAGAGATAAATATGTCTTTTACTTATTTAAAAACTTTTTAAAAATATTAACATAATTTTTTACTTGTTTTTTCTTAGTCACTCACATAGTAGGTGTTCCATAATCTAATTTTTAAATTACTATTTTATAACAAACGTTAAAATAAAAATCTCGAGCAAAGCTGGGCTCAAATTCTAATTTTATATTATTAATAAAACTCTTGGTTGAGCTTAGTTTTATTGAGTCAAGTGACACTAATTTAATTAAAAATAATTAAAAATTAAAATATTTATAAATTAAAAAAATAATATTATAATAAGGCATTTATATCTTTTTTATTATTTTATATAATATAATTTTAAAAACTCTTTTCACTCATTTGAAAAAATTACTATTCTTTTACCCACTAATATTTTAGTTAAAAAAGTTTACAACTTATCTCTTAAAAAATCATCACATTTTAAAAAACTTGTCAACCTTTTAAATGAAACTACTACTGTATGAAATAAAAACTACCTTTTATAAAATATATATTATACACTACCTTTTTTTATGTGAAGGATACCTTTGTAATATAATAAGGAGGAGGGGTTGGCATGGGGACAGCTAACAAAATAAAATCACTTCAGGGCCCTTGGCCGGGATTTTCTGGTCCTTATTTCAAGTACATTGTGACCTAACATTTATTTGCTTTTCACTATTTTTATCCTTTTTTTGAGGAAAGATAAGTAAAGTTAAGGTTTTTTTTTTAATGATAAATAATTAATAATAAAAATAATAAATAATTATGCAATTTTAGGATTATGAATCTTACGTTGAGTTTGGTTAGTTGAAACGAAATAAAATTATAATAAAATAATTATTTTATTAAAATAAAATAAAATAAAAATAGAATAAAATAATTTATGCTGTAATTTAGTTTATTGAAATAAAAAATATGAGATTTAAATTTTTAATAAAAAAAATTTGATTTTGTTTAAAGTGGAAAGAGTCATTCAATAAAAGTATTATATAACTATTCAATAATTTTATGAAATAAAATTATAATCAATTATTTTAAAAAATAATTATACTACAAACTAAATATTCATATTATAATAACATACTAAATATATTAATAATAAAATTTTTATTATAACGAAGATATAAATTCTATTACGAGGGCTTTAGATATCGGCAGTTTGAGTCTACTGCCAAGCCAAGTGGCAGACATTCAAAGGTAAAAATAATGTTGAAAGCCCGCAGTTTTGGGAAAACTTGTGCCTGCCAACAGTAAACAGTGCTTATTACCATATTTAGAGTAATTTTTAAAATTAATTAATAATTATATTAATTAAGGAATAAAAATTAAATAGTCAAATTAGTTGAATCATTAATTTCTGGTTTAAGAGTCAGTTCATTCACAATTTGATATTAACTAATTAATCAAAGTAAAAATAATTAAGAAAAATTCAAAAAAATCAACAAAAAACAAAAAATAAGAAAAAAAATATAAAAAATAAAAATAAAAATAAATAATATAAGTAAAGTATCAGATAGAGGTGGTATGGGAGAAAAAGGGTTTTTTTGGGGTTTAAATTTTTTGGCCAAATGGGTTTAAATTCTTTTAGGCCTAATGAGTTTTTATGGTTACGAGCTTTAATTTTGTTTAAATTTGGATTTAATTTAGATATAATATCTTAACTCCAGCTTTACTTGTTTTTTATCAATTTTTTTATTTGCGATTCTTGATTTTTGGCAATTCTGTTTGATTTCTTGAAAATCCAATTTTATACATATTTTTTAATCGTCAAATCAATTGGTTCTTAATTAAACTAATTAAATCAATTGATTTGATTTAATTTTTATTTTAAATTAATATTAATTAAATATAATAATTAATAATTTTTTTATTATTTTATTACATTTAATAAAGATATTATTATATATAATTCTTTAAAATACTTGTTAGCAAAATAATAATAATTATATGTAAGTAAATCAACAAAGACAGATTCAAAATTTGGAAGAGTAATGGATAAAAAAAAAAGGCAAATCTAAGACTGCACTGTGGTGTCAGCAGGTGAATCTGTACGGCAAATCTGCAATACTGTTAAATACGGGTAAGTAATTTCACCATGAGATTGGATTGGACAGTGCTTTTCTCGTATATATATATATATATATATACAGACATACACTCATATACATATATATATATATATATTTGGTTTTTTTTTTTTTTGGTTTTTTGGCGAAGCTGCGCTTGAGAGAGTCAGTCCCTCCGTTGCCATTGTTTCGTCAAACACTGCATTTTTTTGCCCCAACAAACCCCACTCCCTTTTGTTTCCTTCTCATCTTTTTTTTTTTTTTTTTTCTGCTTTTCATTACTTCACCTTTTCCTTTCGAACTTACAAAGTTTAATTTATTTGCTTTCATTTCAAAATTTATCCTCCCAAACAGTACCTACTCTCTTTGATCTTCCCACAGCAAATGATAGCCTCCCAATGTATATATTAAAAGTGAATACGACATGAAAATAAGATATAAATATAATATATTTAATTAAAATTAAAATAGTATAATATACATGATATAATTTGATAATATTTAATATAATATATTAAATATAAATTTATATTCGAATTTATAATTTTAATACATTTAATAATTTATGTTTTATTTATATTTATATCGATAATCCAGGAGTGATTTTTCTTTTTCGCACCATGCGTGGTTCATTCATCACCAATTTCAACTTTCTTGTTGCAATCTTTATGAGCATCGTACTAAGGTTTCACTTTATTGGTGACATCTATTATTAGTAACTTTGAATAAATGTATCATAATATGTACAAAAGTAAAAAAAAAAAGTTACTATTTAAAATTTGAATCTCATCGTCTGTAATTTTTTTTTTATTTTCAAGTTACGATCTCATTGATACAAAAGAAAAAAAATAAAACGATATAGATTGGACAATAAGTTGCATGCATCCATGTTTGCACGCCAAGCTTACCCATGTATGAACAGCATAAAGTTCAGCTTTAGTAATGCTCCCAAAACCAAGCTTTCTTGTAATAGTAAACAGCGAGGAACCTTGAGCGTCTCTAACAGAAACAGCGTGCATGCCGCTAGCTTACTTGGATTAGTCAATGCTGACGCATCAACATTTTAATTTCACAAATCCTTGAGGAGCTCGTTGACAGACCAAGTAATTCAATTGTCGAGAAGGAGATCCAAGTGAAATTGCTTTATATTTCTTGTAATGACCGATACTAGCCAAAATATATATGACTATAAACATTAAAAGATCAAGAAAAACCATCCTAAAAACAGCATCGATTTTGCTATTTGCAACTTCCAAATATGCCGAAAACACATTGGCCAAGGACTACAAGAAAATTCAGTTTGGAAAAGTTATACCGAAGGCTTGAGAACCATTCAAGCAATGGGTCCAAATTGCTTGAGAACTATATTACAGTCATGTAGTGTACAAAGGCAAATCCAATTTCCAACCTTATTCCAGCAAAAATTACAACCTGCAGCTCCCACAACAAGCAAGCTTAATAGGCATAGCAACCCAAAACATATGCCATTTGGAGAGGCAGTCCAAATAACTTGCTCCTCTTTGCTTGTTAAAGGGTATACTAAAGAACTTTGATTGGTAACATCAATGGCTAACGAACTCAACCTATCTCAATCCCAAGTACCTTGATCATTAGTGAAATCCCTAACCCCATAATTCTATTATAAAGAAGAAAAAGCATTTTTACTGTATGCTTTTAGATAAAAAATAATAATAATCTCTGGTATATGATGGTCAATTTGCTTATCTTAGTCCAAAGATGATTTGCCAGTTTGTACTGTTTTAATACATTTATCACATGAGGTGGCATGGAAAAATTATAACTTTCACTCATTCATTTATTATACTGAAAGGAAGTTGAGAGACCGTTGCCAACTAGCTTGGCACAATCCCTCTTAACAATAATATCTTCACCCGAAAATGATACTTCTCCATGTATCCTAAACATTGGAATTCAAAGGAAAATTAAATTGCGGTGGTAGATACATTTTCAACCACGTTATATATTTATTTTATAATTATAAATGTAACCGATGTTATTACGATCATCGTGATCATCGGAATAGTGATTTTTTTTTGCATTTTGATTAACTTATCGTAGAACATGGTAATTTTTGTTATAATCATAAAATTCATTCTTAGTAATTTTTAAAATAATTTATAGCAATCTATGATCCTATATTTAGAAAAGTAAAAGAAAAAAATATTCATGAATTATAGATTGAATCTACAGATGTAATTCATGATATGAGTTTAACTGTTATGGATTGTTAACTATTCATACTTCAATTCTAATTAATGTCGATAGCGAAAATTGAAATTATAATATAATAATATAACATCGCGTTGCGAGTATTATATATTTTTTCATTTTTTTTCTTGACTCTCAAGTCTCAATCAACGGTCTATGTGATCCATAGCAACAAACTTGAGTTAAAAGTCTTTGGAAATGTAAATGTCCAAGGCCTTTGAAAGAACCAGCAGGAGTCCTGCAATAAGTGATGAGTGGAATGCAAGATTCAAGAAAATGACAGCAGGCTTGCTATATGTATATATGTCTCAATTTTAAGTGTC
>JBBYHL010457015.1:0-15263 GCA_038381835.1 Adansonia madagascariensis | reverse complement strand
CTTACTCAGGTAGTTAATGGCTTGTTCTTTTTTCCCAACTTATTGTGTTGCCCAAGTAAATAACTTGTAGATTTGTTGAAAAGTGATAAGTGGAGTATTAGAGGTTGACCAAGAGCTGGTGATACTATTACTGATGGGTTTGATAGTGCTTGACTTTGTTAAATGGTTTTTGACATTTTTAATTCCACTTTCTAGGATTCTATTTATGGATGAGCCGAAAGATCGAGTCACATTTATCAATAAGTTAGGATATGAATCTAGATATGTAGTTCAGTCTTCATAAAAAGGTTCTCATCTCTTTTTGGGTTTGAGATATAGGCATGTTCTAAATAGCCTTGACTTTATTTGGGTCAATTCAATTCCTTTTTCGTTGACAATTAATCCTAGTAGCTTACCAGAGGTAACACTAAAGGTACATTTAGTAGGATTCAGTTTTAGCTGAAATTTTTATAACTATTCGAAGAGCTTTTAAAGGTCAAAGACATGCTCATCTTTATGTGTTGACTTGGCAATCATATCATCCATGTAGACCTTAATCTCCTAGAGCATTAAGTCATTAAATAATGTCACCATGGCTCTTTAATAAGTTGCTTCAGTATTTTTATGCTAGAAAGGCATGACTTTATAGAAGAATGTGACCCATATGGTTATAAAGGTAGTTTTCTCCATATCTTTGAGTGCCATTTTAATTTGATTATAACCCAAAAACTCATCCATGAAGGAGAACAAGGGGTTCTTGGTTGTATTGTTTACTGAAGCACCGATGTAGGGCAATGGGAAATTATCTTTCAGACTGGCTCGATTCAGATCTTAGCAATCAATACACATTTGTACTTTTCCATCTTTTTTGAGAATTGGGATAATATTGGAAACCCATTCTAGATATTTGGCTTCTTTGAGAATCCTGCCTACCTCAAATTGTTTATTGAGTTTTTCATTAATCTTAAAGAGTATTTCTGATTTCATTCTCCTTAATTTTTTGCTAGATTGGTTTACACTCAAGTTTGAGGGAAGCCTATGGACCATAATGTCAGTGTCTGGTCTAGGCATGTCTTGATATGACCAGGTGAATACATCTCGTTACTCTTAGAGTAAGTTTATCAGCTTGGTTCTAGTAAATGATTTTATGGTAGTTCCAATTTTGACCTCTTTTTGATCTTCTTCAGTTCCCAAATTTATGACTTTAACTAGCTTCTCGTGGGATAAAATATGTTTTTCTTCATGCTTGACTAGTCGTAATATATTCGATGGCAATAAATTCTCCCCATAATCTTTTTTAGAATCAACTTCACTATTACAAATTGATTGTTTGAAATTAATCTCTAAGGACTCATCGGAAAAGCCCACATCACTTTATTGGAAAAGCTCAAAAGATAAAGAAGTAAACAACATAGATAAAATATGCATAAACAAGGAATTTGAACAAGGGCAAAGAATAAAAATGGGCACTAAAGATGAAATGCTTTATGCAAAAGTCAATTTTATTGATAATATCTGATAAAGGACACATATTACATAAGATCCTTTCAAGCTATTGGGCAGAAGCAAGTAAGTTTCTAATTCTTGACAATACATTGAAATAGACTTAAAAAGCATAGGGGTTTTCAACATGACCCTGCTATCAAGAATAGACTCTGGTGAATGAGGATAGGTTTCATTACTCAACTTCGATTGGCTTGATTGATCAACAATGGCATAGATGTAGAGGTTAAAGAAAGCCTGATTTAGAATTACCAAAATATCCTTGGCACTCCTTTTTTTTGATTAATTTAGGTTCACACATCCTTTTGAATGGAAAGTTTCACGGAATGGTAGAAATATCATTGATTCTAGTCTTAACTTCTGACCCAATGGATGGGCTAACTCTGATCCCTAGCCTTCTTAACTTACCATTTCTTGTACTACATGTTGGACTTGAATCCTAGACTCTTCTTGTTGACCTGGCTAATGAACTTCAAAGCTTTGGCCATTCTTTACAGATTCTTACCATGCCCTTTTTTCAGCTCAGCAACCCTTGCTAGTAATCAACTTCAGACCCATGTAGGCATTTCTTGACAGTTAAGGCGCAACTATCAACAGGCCATCTCTTATGACTGTAGCATTGACAAACTCGAATGATTGAAAGGACAGCTCAGGAGCATCTTTATTTAGTTCAATATAGGTGGCATCTATAAAAATAGTAGTAATCATCTCTTCTTCGGGTCCAATACAACCACCTTATCATCGATCATGAATTTTAGCTTTTGAAGCAAGGATGGGGTATTGCCCCAGCTAAATGTATCCAAGGCTTCCTAAATAAGTAATTCTATGATGAATAATATATATTACCTGAAAATCAACCTCATAAATGCATGGACCTATCTAAAACGAAATAGTGGTGCTTTTAGTGGCTTTATGACAAGTCCTATCAAATACTTGCACTACCATGTGGCTATGTTTGATATGGGATCCATTAGCAGGAAGCTTGTTTAAGGTGGCAGAAGGCATGATATTTAAGGCAGAGTCATTTTCTGTTAGAACCTTTGGCAGAATATAGCCTTTACAATGTGTGGTGATATGTAGGCCTTTGTAGCTACTTATACCTCCAAGAGAGATCTCGTCATCGATGAATAAGATGTAGTTATCAGCGATGATTTTGCTCACCAAATTATTTAATTTGTCTATTGAAATGTTCTATGGCACATACGCCTTGTTTAACATTTTCAACAATGCATATTGATGAACTTTTAAATTAATAAGCTGAAATAGGATAGAAATCTTAGCTGGTTGTTTACTTAACTAATCAAAGATACTATATTCATTGTGCATAATAAATTTTAAAAACTCGATAGCTTACTACCCCTTTGACTTTCCTAGATTCTTGTTTCTTTGTCTTACCATAGAAAACATCTACTACTAGGGAAACATTAATTTTCTAACTATCTTGAGTTGGAGGTGTATAACGTCTGCCATTGTGAGTCAAGTGCTTTACTACTAACAAGTTAACGATGATAGTTAATTAAGTAGGCTCCCTGACTTGGCCCTTATACTTTCAAGAGATAGCTTTATTGCTCTTGTATGGACATGGCATAGGAGAATCTATGAACAACCTCAGCATAAGCATTGACGAACTCACTCTGAAGTGTGGTTATCTATAGATAATGAGGGGCCATCTTTTCCTGTATAAGGGTTATGCTATTTGTTCCCTAATTATATGCACTATTTCAAGGGAAGATGCTTACTTTTTGTCATAAATTTTGATTCTAGCTTCATCTATCATTCTTTGGACCATCACATGAAACTCTTTGCATGTTTGAATAATATGGCTACAAACGGCATAGAAATTACAATAATTATTTTCTCCTGATCTTTTGACTACATTAAGCATTCCTGCCTAAGTTAATATCTACTAAACCAAACTCATAAATTTTTTTACTTCTTTTATACTTCTCTTGACCTTGCAATTGTTCTCAACATCAATCTTTCACCGCTAGCTTGGCATAGTTTGGTAGGGGGTTTACAATAATATTTAGCCCTTGATTAGTCCTAAATTATAAAACTTCTGAATCAATGAGGCTTTATATCTTCTGTTTGCAAAAATTATAGTTTTTAGTATCGTGCCTTGCTGCCCTAGCAAGGTAGCTACAATTGATATTAGGGTTATACCATTGAGGGTATGGAGGTTTCTTCTCTGGGACGTACACAGAAGCGATTAGATGCCTTTGGAGCAGAGCCTAATCATGCTCTTTATACATCATAGGTATGGGGTCAAACTATTGTCTTTACTGGTTTGTACTTCGATTTTTTGGTGCACTGTTGACAGGATTGTTGACATTTTAGTTAGCTTATGGTTGTTTGTTTCGTGGAAGCTTTATGGGACAATGAAGGATGGCTTATAGGTGGCAACGTAAACTAGCTAAAGGAGATCATGACCAGATTAGAGTATGGTGCACTTGATATTAACTCAGTTGAGACAAGTTGACATAGTTTATGGTGTTTGCCTCATCTTCTTTCTTTGTTGGCAGCAGGCTTCTTACTTGACCTAGATGACTCTTCCATGTACATTCTGGCACTTTTAATTGCTGTGTCAATTTTCTCACTTAATAGAACCAGATTAGCGAACTTCTTAGTGGCGTTCCCTACCAGTTTCTGATAATATAGGGCACTTAAGGTGTTGATGAATGTCATGGTCATTTCTTTCTTAGTTAAAGGGATCAGATTAATGCTATCTCTTCTATCCCTTTTTGAGTATATTGCCTAAAACTTTCGATTGGCTTTTTCTCTAAGTTCATAAGAGAAAAACAATTGATATTGGTTCAAAAAAGCCCTAGCCAAGTCTGCACATGACTGAATCTTGATATTGTTGAGCTTGATGTACCATTTAGCAGCCGCTCTAGTCAAACAATGCTGAAAGTAATGAATAAAGAGTTTTTCATCTTCTTTATACCCCGCTATCTTTTTTAGGTACATTTGAATATGCACCATGGGGTCGATAGTTCTACTGAATTTCACAAAATCTAGTACCTTGAACTTTAGAGGAATGATAAGGTTAGATACTAGAGAAAATGATTTTGTGTCTATGGCTCTAAACTTGCCACTCCCTTCGATGGTTAGGAGGACTTCTCTAACAATTTAAATTTATTTATTTCATCGATAGACATTATAAAATTCTAACCACTAGTTTTCTCTTATTCATCATGGTCAACGGTAATGGGATTGGCTAGGAAAACTTTCGTATTCACCATTTGGTATCCAGGGATGAATTGATTATTCATCATAGGGCCAGATATATCACTAGTGGTACCTGTGGGGCTGGTGTCGTGTTAAGCTATTACTTTTGACAGGTTTTTTTCTAGGTTGCTTCAATACCATTGGCAGGGTGATTTTTCAAATAGCTAGCTTTTTTTTCAGTATCCACAACGGTGGCATACCCTTTTTCATTTATGGAAACTACCATTAATTCCATGAGCTTCATGATTTAAGCTTACATTTCATATAATCGATGAAGCATTTGGTCTTAATATTCTTTGTACATTAACTTGAGTCATTTGATGCATTATTAGTGATCGTTTTCCATGATCCATTTGCAACGATGGGTATTGTAATGGTATGCAATATTTGGTTCCATGTTCCTTGCCCAATTTCAAAATCCTTTACACTTTTATGACCATTCCTGTATTAGACTTTTTATTTGAAATGTGTTTATTAATGATTGCTTATGATGAGATGAAGATGAGTATGGAGTCATGACATCAACTCGAGTTGCAGCGTGTATGCCTGATGATCTTTTTCCATGATCAATTATGGCGGTGAGTATTGTAGCAATGTGAGGTAATCGGTTCCATGTTCCTTGCTTGGTTTCAGCATCCCTTGCACTTTTATGACCATTCCTATATTAGACTTTAATTAAAAATGTGTTTATTGATGATTTCTCATGATGAGATGATGATAAGTATAGAATCATGACAATGAATGATTATTGACATGGATAAATGAATAAAATAGGAAAATAATTGAGTTACTCATGTAATGTAAGAAAGACAATTGGGTTGTAGGACAACTTCATTAATAGTGTTTTTCATAAATCAACAAATAGTGTTTGATTACACATGATTACATCCAAAAGTGTCTAACATGATTACATTGTACAATCACATGTTCCATGAAATATAACAGCTTCTATTCATGGTCTCTAATAGGTATTATATCTCACCTCAAAGACCAGACTACCTCAATCATATCATTTGCCTTAATTTAGGTTGCCTGAAATTACTCGGTAAGGTGTTGATGACATTCTTGATGATTTAGGCATGCTTGGTCAACCATCGCCTGCCATTTTTATTTTTGTTAATTGCAGGCCCTTACCAACTCATTGATATGGCCATAATGAGCCTAAAAAAAATGTTCTAGATTCTGAACCCTGAGCGTTCAAGTTCCATTTTTTACCCTATCTATCTCAAGTCCTGAACATAAGCTTGAAGATGTCTGTTCCTCTTTTAGGAGGTCGAAATAGGGAAACAAGCCCTAATGAGCTTATCAGTGTTAACTTTAGCCCCTTTTTTTCCATTAATTTAACTTTTTGTTAGGGGCAGCAAGCTCTTCCACCCATTTAGCTAGTGACTTACCAATGCACCAATACTTGTTTCTTTTTCAAAGTTCCACATAGTCCTCTTAGAAACGCTCAAGATCCTTTTTTTATACAATCTCTCTCCTTAACAACCCATTTTATTTCCCTACCTTAAAGGTAGAGGTCCATCTTTAGCTGACTCTTTTCCTCTCTCAACTAAGTGATTTTCGTGGCAAAGGTTGCTTTTTCTTATTCAAACTCCTGTTTAAGCAACTTGACCTTAGAAAGAGACTCGCTAACCGAGACTAGAGTTACCTCCTCATGAAATAATAAGAAGGTGTCATTGATATGGTGAATCCTCCATTGTTTTTACCTGGAGTCATGTTACTTCCTCTCCAATACCTCTCCATGAAATAGATTTACCGCTAAGCATGGAAAGTTGACTAGACTTTCACCTTATATTTGGCTTCACTATAGTTGAAGTCCTAGTACTTGAGGTCTTGCATGAACAAAATGAATTATGGGCACTGAAACTATTACAGAACTAAGAGAGGTGCATAGTTAATGCTTCCTCACAATCCTATAAATGGCATGTAAATATGATCTCCATATTTATACACAACTGATTAAGGGGCAATCAAAGATGCTTTCCATGTAACATATTCTCATTTGAGATTACAAAACTTCTTGACTCGCTATTCTTCAGACTTGTCTTCGAGCCATTCTTTCTAAAGGATTAAAAGAATTAAATTAGGCAAGAAATTATGTAACATTCTTTTCTCTTTGACGTAGAAGTTGTTAACAAGCTAAATGTGAAAAAGTAAGGCACATTTGATGATTTGACCCACCCTCTTTTTCTTATAAAAATTGAGGGCTCCAATGGTCTCAGCAATAATGGTATTATAGCCAAAATGAGAAAAGAAATTTATTACTACTGCCTCTACATAGCCTAAGTTTTTTGGGAATATGACCAGCTTGTATATTGCTAATGCATAAATATCTTGAATCTTCTTTGAATTGGTGAGATTTGTCATTGCTTCTTTAGACTAACCTAAGAAATACACTTATTATTCCTTTTTAGCTTGAATTAATCCATGACTTCATGGCTTCGAGGATCTGTGCTAATCTCTTCTTGAACAGAAAAGGTTGCAATGCTTTGTGGTAAACCTATCAAACTTTACTCTTTCAAGATTGAGCAATGTAATGGATTCATCGACAGATAGGACCAAATCTTCTCAATTAAAGGTGAAGCATTGGTATGGTGGATTCCAGAATTGTAATGCTACTGTCAATAGACAAAATCCAACCAGATTAGAGTAAAAGGGTTATGTCCTCATCAATTTTCGTGAATAACTCCCTCCCACCATTACTCTAACTAGTCTATATATGCTTCCGGTCATTCCAATCACTCTGACGATACCTCATCTTGACTCTGTCATGTGTTATCAACATATAACTAGGCTTAAAGACATCACTATCTTTGCATTGTTAACCATCTAACCATGCTCTGACTTCCTTAAAAAGATTGAAGCACGGAAGCAAATTATTGCTCTGTGCTTTAACAAACACCCATTGTTGGACACTAAACCTTTAGCCAATTATCTCATAATGATGATATGATGAAATGATGCATGCAACATCAAAAAAAACAATAGGTTAATGGCAAAACAATGACAATAAACAAGAATAACAAAAAAAAAATGAAATGAAAATAAATCACAAAAATTACCCCAACAATAAATGTTACAATGCCTAAGGGCAAACATGACAATTGCAAATATGATGACCAGCTAAATGTACACGGACAGCATAATGATATGTTCGGGTTAAAAATCGCCTTATTAAAGTGATATGATATCTCACAAGGAGAAATCTAACTGGTTAGTAGTGGTGTTCGGTCATCACTATCTATGGTGGGTATGCGTTAAGCTGTCATTCGGATAACATAATGGCTTATTCTTGGATATGACTCTTTTTAGGGCAACATGGTTGCTTGTGAATAATGACATCCACTTGCCATCAGCCATTTATTGAAAAAGGTTTGCCATCAATTGGACAACACAATGGCATGTCTCGATAAAGAAATGAGATGTAAAATGTCTCTTAAAGCATAAAATGACAAACATGGGTGATGATGAGTGTTCATCATCGCTTGCATAACCATGGTACATAAAAGTAAAGTTAAGAAGTGTTTCCCTAAGTGTTCTTATTCTTCGGTCATTCTAGTAGCATTCTAGTATAGTTTGACATTGTTTAGCTCATAGAGTTTACTATATGGGGTTTGAATTAACATCTAAATCGGTATCTTAATCATTCTTTTATCTAGTAAAGACAATCGAGGCACCTTGATCCTAGGCTTATTGCAGGCTTGGTGAAACAAGTCTGATAGATGTATTTCCCTATGTAAATGTGTAAGATTACTTATGAGAGACAAAGGTAAGTTATACCCCCAGAAATTCTTACTATGCCTATGTGGAGGGTTATTCATGAAGGTAGATAGCTCACTTCCTCTAAATAGTTGGGACCCTAATCCCACCGTGGATTTTGGTAAGAATTTAATGCAAATATAAGTGCAGAGTGTGTGTCGAGGAAACAATTAAACCTTTTGTTTACCCCTTATTACCATACTTATCAAATCGATATTTATTCAGGTACAAGATAGTCCTTGACAATCATGAAAGAAAAACTATGAAAAGTAAAAGACTAATAGATAAAATAAAAGGGGATAGTTAAATAATGACCTAAATCAAAGAAACTAAGAACTAAGCAAGACACGACTAATTGTAGGCCTAACTCTCTAAATTAGTTCCCTAGTGGAATCTCCAAGCTGTTAGCAACATGCCCACCTAAAAAATCCTTACAAAGCAAGAAGCGTGCATGATTTAAAATATACATAGGAAATGATAAAATTCTTGACTAAGAAGTGTCCTTTCAATCAGGAATCTTCCTTTGTAACACAGCTTGGGGATCATCAGATAAATCGCTTATCTAATAGGTCTTGGATGGCCAACATGAAGTGGCCAACACCTAAAGTCACTATAGATCACTTAGACTATGTGTGATTGAATGCCTATTAAAACCAACATTCCGAGTTACAAAACTTGAAAAATCAATTCCAAGGTCTACATGGTCCAAAGGTTCATCTATTTGGTTCGAGAATTAATTACATGCGAAAAAGCACAAACATCCTTCTGACACCCAAAATCGATACCTTCCAGCTATGTCTTATATTAGTTTTGGTTTCTTCAATTTTGACTTGTCATTATTTGATATAATCTCCTTTTGATGCATGAATTTTTATAAAAAATAAATCTGGGTTTTAAGGAAAATTTTAATCCCATATGCGTCCCAAAGAGGTAGGAGACAGAGATATTTTGATAAAAATGATCTCCATATTAAATTTTAAAAATCAGATATTCTATGTCAAGTATTAGAGAGATGACACAAAACATTGCTTTGTAATTTTCAAAAATAATATGGAAATATGAATGCAACATGGACACCACAAAGAGAATAAAAAATGAGATAATTGCATGAAATAAATCATACAAAAAGAAAAAGGGAAGGGTAAGGGGCAATTGGAATATATCTTGTAATTGCCACTGGTTATTTAGAAAAAACCAAGTTTATAATTTTTTAAGATGTGTTTGGATCTATTAGTTGACTAAGGCATGCAAACCGAGCTTGAATTTTAAAAAGTTCAAAGAAAATTTGACTTTTAACGATTATTTTAAAAAGTGAGGTTGGAGTATCCTCTTCGAAAATGGGGTTGAAGTATCCCTATAGATAAGAATTTTGCTAATTTTGGGAGAGCCAGAATTGAAAAACTTAAGTTGGGGAAAGTTTGATCATTTCTTAACAAGATGACATTTTTGACAATTTTAGGCAAAATCAACAATTTTTAATCTAAAAAAGGGATCGATAAAATAAGAATGAAAAAATTGTGAAAAGTACTCATACCTTAATCCGAGACAAAAAGGGCTGACACATGTTTTTTTTCACTCGAAAGTGTTGATTGGAACTTATTTAGAGGCATTCGAATGCCTTAAAGTGGGAATTCTGAAATATTAATTAATTTTTATAAATGTTGAAAGCAAGGGATAGCATCACACTATCCCCCTTTTTTTATTTTTTTTGGACAAATCTAAAGTTCCAAAAGTTGAGTGAGTACAATCAAAAAGATGTTTCGATAAGGATTAATATAAAAATATCCCAAAATCCTAAAAAATTTCTCTCCAAGAGGAAATAACTTTTAAAATTGGGTCTAGTGCGATGTTAACAACATGTGTAGGAGTAAGGGTGCAACAAACTTTGAAAACTCATAATTGATTTTTTCAAAATTATTAAATCACAAACAATATTTTTTTAGTAAGGGAGTTTCATAAAATTTTTAGGAAAAATATTTTAAAAATAAAAAAAAATCATCTGGTGGACTGAAATGGCCCGAAAAATATGTAAATTGTTGATTCCATGAGTTCGAGATAGCAAAGTTTGAAAAATTATAACTCCCTCATCCATAACTATACAACGGAAAATAAGATACCATTTAAAAGGGTAATTCAATGCCCCTTAAGGGAAAAATATCAAAAATTAATGATAAATTTTTTTAAGGTTTGAAAATAATTTTTCAAGTCATGGTTGCAGTTCTGCCAGCATAAAACAGAGGATTAGTAACAGTGGTTTCATAAGCTCATTTGCACAATCCCAAAGTAATTTGGGACAATGAAATAGCCTATTAACCATGTTGCAAGCAAAAGACACTAGACACAAGAACAAGGCATAAGTAATTTAAGAAAAACATAAAAGGAATATTTTTGTTTTGAAATTTAAAATATCCAGCCTCATTTATCTTTGAACCCAAATATGAAGAGCTTGATTTTTCTCCAAGATTAGAAGACTAATTCATAGTAAATAATAAGTCCATGTTAGTCATCATTTATTGAAATTAACATGAACCTAACTTAGTGAGATTTAAAAAAATATATTTTTCAACAAGAATAAGACATCAAGCAAGCATCTATATTCACGTAAAATATCTAAACATGGCATCCAATGATAAAAACATGTTAGAACATGAAGAAACATGTTAAAAATGCAAGGAAAGCATGGATGACACATGAACATACAAGAATATGTTTAATAATGCGTAAAACATGATATAAGCTTAGAACAAAGCTTTCTCATGACATGAACCTATAAATGTCATGGTTGCATGAAAGGGGTCACTAACATGATGAAAAACATAAAAATAGCAACAAAATAAAATAAACAAGTTGAGAAAACATACCAAAAAGAGTTTCAACAGCTTTTCTTCCCAAAAGATAAGTTTTTTCAAGAAAAGATGTTGCCTTTAAAGCTTTTTTTACTCGCTATGTGTTAGCAAAAAGAATTGCAAGCAAAAATAGCTTAAAATAGTGTTTTAGAGATGGTGATGTGGAGAGCTACGAGGTATTTCGTGGTAGCTAGTGAGAATGTTTTTGGAAGCATGTGAGCTAAATGTATGTGTAAGTGTTTAGCTAAGCCAATGTTAACCTTATATGACCATGTGAATAATAAAGACAAAATAAAAAAAGTAAGGGTATTTTGGGGTTTTGGTGCATGTATCTCAAATATGGACAAGGTACCATGATCAGCTATCTCTTAATTCCATTGGCTTGCTTAGCAAAAATGATGGATCAAAGCCACATATGCAATTGAGCCATGAGAAGGTACCAAAATACTATCTAACAAGTTGCATTAAATCATGAAAATGTCCTCGTCATGTCTTTTTGTATCTCAAAATTATAATTAAGCCCAATCATAAGTCCAATATTGAGGCTTGGTATGAATTTGGATGATTTTTGGTGCCAAACACGTGGCTAAATTAGAATTTCAAACTAAAGGTGTAAGAGCTAAAAAATGCCACGAACTAAGCAATTTTGCATAAATATATCGATATATTTAGGCAAAAACCTAGAATGTATCAATACAATGAAGATCACATTGATACATTTCCAAAATGTATCATACAATCACTTATATATTGATATATTTTATCCAAAAATCAAAGTTTAGCTACTGCGAAGCCTTGAATCAAGACATCTAACCAATGTATTAATACATTAAGAAAATGTATCAACATAAGCCTTATTTTTATCAATACAACCCATTGAATTTTGAATTTTGATTACATGAAGGCCTTCTATCAATGCATAATGGCTATATATCGATTCATACATGCAAAATGTGAACTTTAAGCAACTTTGGCTTGCTTAACACCTTACCTTGGCTATAAATGATGAAGGACTGATCAATGCTCAAATGACCTTGATAGTGCCTCGAATGATGACCTTTGATGCCTTAAATGTAGTCTCGAACAAAATAGAGTGTCTACAGTTACATAACAAGTACCATATGTTATCCTCAAGTATCTCTATGCTTCAACTTATAAGATCAGTTGCATGCATCATATGCAAGAAGGCTTAACATATATCAATCTTTATGCATTATCAATGCCCTGTTTTGAGAATACGATGACTAAGAATAATTTTGAAAACACATAATCGTAACTCTTTACAATTCTCTCGAAATGCTAATGTGTTTCATAGGCTTTATCTATATAAGATATTTATAACAAGTATTTAATGAAATCTTATGGATAAAGAAATACCTCTTTAACATTAATAAAAATAATGTTTGAATGCATGAAATCACTAAATATTAATACCACTTAAGCCACAACAATTGGCTTGTAGAGCTTACACTAATCATCTCCCACTAACACTAAAGCCTGTGCCTATACGTCTAAGCTTGATGTTGTCCATATGATGATCATTTTCTACTGGGATAAAACTTTAATGAAAGAATTGGCTAAGTTTCCCTCAGTGGGTACTTGTTGCATACTAACATCATGCCTTTCAATAGTCTTCTAATAATGTGATATCATTCTAACACATGTTTAGATTTGTGATGAGATCTTTGGTTCCTTAGATTGCACTATGCTCCATTATTATCACAATAAATTGGTACTTGATCAATAATGCTTGGAACCACACCAAGTTCGATGATGAACATTTTCATGCAAACTACTTCTTTCATAGCCTCACATGTAGAGATGTATTCGACTTCAATTGTTGAACCTGTAGCCGTAACTTGTTTAGAACTTTTCCAACTAATGTAGTACCTTTAAGGGTAAATACAAAATCGTTTTGCAATTTCCTATTATCCCAATCAGATTGAAAGCTACTACCAGTATAACCCCTTACATAAAGTTAAGCCTTTCCATATACCAGAAATATATCATTATTCCTTCATAAGTATTTAAGGATATTTTTTATAGCAGTCTAGTTACTTTCATTAAGATCACTTCGGTATTTGCTTGTGATACTTAAAGCATATGATACATCTAGTCTGGTACACAGCATGGTATACATAATGGATCCAACAGTCAAGGTATATAGGATCTTACATCCATGCCCTTTCACTTATTGTTTTAGGACACATCTGTTTTAAGTAATGCACGCCGTGTACCATAGTAAGTTTCCTCTTTTAGAGTTTTCCATGCTAAACATTTTTAGCAACTTGTCTACGTAAATAGATTAGGATAAGCCAAGCAATCTTTTTGATCTATCTATGTAGGTTTTAATTCCTTAAATGTATGCTGCTTCTTTTAAATCCTTTTTAGAGAATTATCTGGCTAGCCAAACCTTAATGGCCTACAGAATTGGTATGTCGTTTCTTATTAGCAATATGTTGTCAACATATAGCACCAAGAAAACAATAGCTTACCCATTTATATTCTTAAAGCCACATTAATCATCAGGATTCTTTTTGAATCCAAAGTCTTTAATTGCTTTACCGAAACTGATATTCCAACTCTGTGAAGCTTGCTTTAGCCCATATATGGACTTTCTCAATTTACATAGCTAATTTGGATTTGACTTGGATATAAAACCATCGAGTTATGTCATGTACACTTCCTTTTACAAATTTCTATTAAGAAATGCAGTTTTTACATCCATTTGCTATATATAATAATCTTAGCATGAAGTAATAGCAAGCATAATCTGAATGGATTTTACCATGGCAACTAGTAAGAAAGTTTTCTCTAAATCAATGCCTTTACTTGATTATAACTTTTTGCCACTAGTTTGGCCTTATACATCTATACGTAACCATTAACATTAGTCTTTCTCTTAAAGACCCATTTGAACCCTACGGGTTTTATCCCTTTAAGTGGGTCAATCAAAGTTCATACTTGGTTGACTGCCATGGCATCCATTTCGGATCTTATGGCTTTAAGCCATTTCGCAAAATCAATATCGGGCATTGCTTTCTCATAATTGATAGGTTCAATATCACATAGCAAGCTTTCTTGGTCCATGAGAAATTTATATCTTTTTGGAGCTTACCTGACACTACCAAATCAACAGAGTAGTTGTGTCTTTTAAACTTTAGGTTAAGTATCTGATGCTTCAACCGTTAGCTTAGGTTCCATTGGAATGTTTGTTTGCAGTTCTTGAATTTCTTCAAGATCAATTTTAATCCCACTAGACCCTTCACATAGAAACTCTTTCTCTAGAAGTGTCCATGTTTTAAGACAAACATATTTCACTTATTGAGATTATGAAAAAAGTATCCAACGATTTTTTTAGGATACTACACAAACTTGCATTTGACTAATCTTGCTCTAAGCTTATCAATTATTGCACACTTTATATAAACAGTCATTCCCAAATCCTCATGTATGACAAATCCAGCTTTTTACCTGTCCATATCTCATATGATGTCTTATCAATAGATTCGGATGGAACCTTATTTAGAAGATAAGTAATAGTTTCTAAGGCATATCTCCAAAAGTATATTGGAAAGTCAACCTTAGATATCATGGAACAAACCATGTCTAATAAGGTTCGATCTTTCCTTTTGGACACTTCATTATGTTAAGGAGTCCATTATGAAAGAATCCTATTCTTAGTCAAATAATCCAAGAATTCTTAACTAAAGTATTCTCCTACTCGATCGGTCTAAAAGCTAGAATACTTTTGCCAGTTTCTTTCTCTATTTTAGCTCTATACTCTTTGAAGCTTTTAAAAGCTTCGGACTTATACTTCATTAAATACATATACCCATACCTAGAGTAATCATTGGTAAAGTTAATAAAGTAAAAATACCATTTCTAGCCATTGTATTCATTAGTCCACATATATCTGAATATACAAGGCCTAATAAATCCATA
>JBBYHL010457004.1:0-15263 GCA_038381835.1 Adansonia madagascariensis | reverse complement strand
AAACATAAATCCTCAAATTGTCAAAAAAAATTTTTCATATACCTTAAGTTAGAAAAATGATCATCCAAGCACCAAACCTTAAAAAAAAGGCATGACCAAAAACCAATCAAGTCTAAGAGCCAACATTCTGAATCAGAAAATCAAGGAAACCGTTGTCAAAGTTCCCAGTCAAGAGGATAACTTGCAATGTCTATTCTTGTATTAGACTTTATGTCATGATTATGTAGTCATATCATAAAAAAAGTTGCATTTGCATGATCATATCACATTATGCACTCGTATTGTCATCATATAACATTATTCTAGTAGCATCACGTCAAGCAAAACCTATTGGATCATAAGAAACTTCTTGCTAAGAACCTTTGATATCAAAATTAATAAAATGAAGGGTCGCTCAAGTCAATACCCCATTTTTCCAAATTGCCAAGAAAGTCAAAGCCCAATGATGTCAGTAGGTCAGTCTTGGCTAAATGGCCCATGTCAAAAGTTAAAGCCCAATGATGTCGATAGTTCAGTCCTAATTAAATTTATTAATGTCAAAAGTCAAAGCCCAATGACACCGTAGGTTAATCTCGATTAGATGGCTCTAGTCAAAAGTCAAAGCCTAATGACATCACGGCTAGTTGGCCTATGTCAAAATTTAAAGCCAATGACATAGGTAGTTTAGTCCTAGCTAATTAGCCTATGTCAAAAGTTAAAGCCAATAACATCGATAGGTTAGTCTCGACTAGTTGGCCTATGTCAAAAATGAAAGCCTAATATACTAGTAAGTCTGGCTAATTGGTCCATGTTAGAAGTTAAAGCCTAATGACACTGATAGGTCAGATCTGACTTGTTAGCACATGTCAAGAGAATCAAGCCTAGTTATGCTTATAAGTCAGCTTTCACTATTAGTTTATATTAAGAGAGTTAAGCCCAATGACATCAGTAGGTTAGATCTGGCTAATTGACCCATATCATAAGTTAATCTTAAGAGTGTTCACAGGCATAGCCAAGTTAGTTGTTATTCCATCGAAAATTATTGTTAAGAAATCTTTTTAAAGCCCAATATTACTAGTCATGATTCGGTATGTTAGCATTTTATCTTTTTTAAATCAAACTTAGGGGTAGGTTGAGCCTAGGATTATAGTCTAGGTTTTTCATCCAAAACCTATCAAGAAAGTTTTTCAAATTCAAAGGTTGTCAACCTAGATTTAACAAGTTGGCATTCTATTGATTTTAAGTCAAACCTAAGGATAGGTTAAGCCTAGGTTTGTAATCTAGGTCTTTTATCCAAAAACACCATCTAGAAGTCCTTTCAAACTCCAATATGGTTGGTCATGCATTAGTATTCTGCCTTTTTTAAGTCTAACCTAAGAATAGGTTGAGCCTAGGATTATACTCTAGGTTTTCTATCCAATAACCTCTATCAAGAAATCTTTTTCAAAGTCCAATGTGGCTGGCTATGATTTGGCATGTTTGACATTCTATCATTTTTAAGCAGGATCTAGGGATAGGTTAAGCCTAAGATTGTAGTCTAGGTTTTTCATCTAAAAACCTATAAAAAAATCCTTTCAAAGTCTAATGTTACTAGCTGTGACTCAACATATTGGCATTCTATCATTTTTAAGTCAAACCTAAGGATAGGTCGAGCCTAGGAGCATAGTCTAGGTTTTTCGTCCAACAATCTTTGTCTTTTTTAAGTTAAACTTAGGGATAGGTCAAGCCTAAGATCACAGTCTAGGTTTTTCATCTAAGAATTTAAATTTTACCTTCTTGCAAACATCAAAATCATTGCCAAAATGTTGTTTTGTCTCAGCATCATATTAATTTTGATCTTTTCATATAGGTACGTAAGATAGCATTAAGCAAACCTTAGACAAAATGGTGTCTATTGGCCTTGTACTCAGCAATATCCAAAAAAGGGTAGTTGTAGACATCTCATTTTGTCTAAGCTATCATCTAAGGCATCAAAGGTCACTATTTAAGGCATCAAGGCCATTTGAATAAGCACGAATCAATTCCCATTATTTCCAACTAAGGTAAGGTGTTTACGAAATCAAAAGTAGGAAAAATTCATATTTTGTATGCAAGGCTTGATACATGGTCTTAAAGTATTAATATAGGGCCTCCACATCATCAAAATCCAAAAATACACTATTTGTATCGAAACAGAAGTCCATTTATCAATACATTGCCCAATGTATTAATGCATTGGCCCTGGTTTTGATATAGAGTTATGTCATAGCTAAAATCACAAGTTTTGCCCAAGATATATTGATATACAAGTAAAGTATCAATATAGATACAATCTTCAATTTAGATGCATAGTATTAATATAGATACAATATTGATACATAGTATTGATACAATCTTCAATGTATTGATACATCTAGGTAAAATCATTATTTGTATAGATACAAAACTCTTTGTATCTATACATATAAGTAAATTTACCTATTTTATTCTATTTGTACCCCATTTCACCATGACATCAAAACATGAATTTGTTTATGATTTTGGCCACAAAAATCATTCAATCTTAGACACAACTTTTTAAAAGTCATAGATTTCATTTTTTGGCTTTAACCATTGGATCATAACATTTTTGAATGGTTTATTAAAGTTGTTACAAGGGCATTCCATGCTATAATGTGGATGAATCAAGGGCAAGCTAAACCTAACTCACTATGTCAGCTAATGCGTGGTTTGTTTATGCTGCCAAGGATGTACATCAACCAATGAATGTTGAAAGCTTGCTCCATAGTACAATGACTTTCCCTATTATGCATTCTAAATATCCTAAACACCTTAGCTTTGCTAGGTTTTTGGTGGTTGAGATTAAATCCTATATAAAATACATTATGTGCTTAACAGTAGGATCTCTAATCATATATTTTATATCAGCCTCTATTCTAAAAAATGTATTCCTATAGCTCTCCTAAACCATCTTTTAAAACCTTTCATTTCACATATTTCTCTTATCCAATCACCTTTTTTTTGATACTATAACCATCAAGCTCATTCTTAGCCACCTTTTTTTATTAACTTATAGCAAAGAAAAAAAAAATAAGCTATAAGTGCAAGGTCTTTACTGCTCAACATCAATAACAAGGTTCTCAAGCTTTTGGGGTATATCTCTTATTCTTTTTCATTCATCTACTTGTTTTTTATTCATTTTCATCATTGTAGTAAGCTTTAACATGTTGACCATGACCTTATCTTAGGATTCTTAAGTATCATGTGGCCTTGGTTATGGCAGACAAGATTTTTTGTGCTTGGTTGACATTTCCACTATATTCTCTTATGTTTATGTGCTTGGTTCATTTTGATAGCATGTTCTAATGCTACCTTGAAATTCTAGCAAGCCTTTTTTTTCCTTTTTTTTAAGCATGTCCATATCATTTCCATGGCATAGTTCTTGATGTTATTCATAAAGCTTATATCTTCATGCATCTTCATGCTCATCTTTTTACATTTTGTCATCATTTTCATGTTTAAAAGTCAATTTTTATCATTTGAGCATGCTTCTCATATTTATTTGCATGAATATCATATTTGGTTCATCATATGCTTGTCAAAATGCTTGTTTGATGCTTGTCAAAGGTATGTTTTCTAAAATCCCTAAGTAAAATCCATGTTAACTTTAATAAATGAGGATTAAAATGGACTTAAGGTTTTATCTCTATTAGTTTTCCAATCTTCGGGAAAAATCAAGTTTTCCATGTTTGGACTCAAGGTAATGAAGCTAAATGTTTTGTTTTTCAAAAATAAAATGTACCTATTAATTGTCCAAAGTTGCTTGTGTCTTAGTCTTTTTGCCTAAAGTATTTTTGCTAGTGACATGGTCAACAGGTTATTCCATTGTCCCAAACTACTCTAATATTTTTGAATAAGCTTATGAAGCCACTATCACCAACCCCTTGTTGTCTCAAATATTCAAGCATCCTTAACCTAAGTCTAGTAATAGGAGATCTGAAAAACCAAAAATTTCTCCTCTTTCATCTAGCAACACTATAATCCTGATTTGAAAAATCATTTTTAAACTCAAAAAAATTTTTCATGAATTTTTCAATATTTTTCCCCTCAAGGTCATCAGATTACCTTTCTGAAGGTGGTTTATTTGCCTTTGGATAAATTTGTATAAGGAAACTATAATTTTTTGAATCAACACTATAAAATTATCAATTTGCATTATGTTTGGCCTATTTCAGCCCATTAGATGATTTTTCTAGATTTTTTCAAATATTTTCTCCAAAAAGTTTGTGAAATTATCTTCTTAGAAAGGTATCATTTGCAATTTAACATTTCTAAATGAGTCCAAAATGATTTTTCTAAGTCTATTATGCCACTTTCCCTGCATATTCTGCTAGTGTCAAACTTGTGCCGAGTTCAAAAATTATTTCCACCTAGAAAGCAATTTTCTAAGATTTTGGAATATTTTTAATCTAATCCTCATCGAGTTTTCTTTCAAGAAATACATCATCCTACCTTAATACCTTTAGATTTGTCTAGAATAAAATAAAAAAGGAGGATAGTGCGATGCAGTTCCCTATTTTTCGTACTTATTAATCAATCTTCCAAAATTCTCTCTTCTAGGCATTCGAATGCCACGAGATGAGTTTGATCAACCTATATCAAATCTGAGAACATGTGTTAATCTCTTTTAGTCTTGTAAAAGCATTTTTTTCAAATTTTACCATTATTCTTCATTAATTTCTTTTTCTTAAAAAATGCTTTGTTAAAATCCATAAAAAATATCATTTTGTCAAGAAATTATCGAACCCTTCTTACTTTAAGCCTTTCAATCTTGTTTCTCCAAAGTTTACTAAAATCTTTAATTAAAGGGATACACCAACCTCGCTTTTCAACTTTATTCAAAATCCAAATTTTCTCTTTCACAGACATTCCTAGCCCTTTTAATCAAAACCTTTTTTTTCCACACCCTAAGCAACCGTCGAGTCTAAAAGTGTCTCAAAATTGTCAATCTAGTTATTCCTCAATAATCAAAGACAAGTACAAGATACATACCATCACCCTTCCTTTTCTATGCTTTCGTGTGTTTACTTTTATGCGATATTTATTACATTTTTTTCATCTTACTAACACATTTCTCTTAGTGGTGTCCATTTTGCATTCATATGTCCAAATTGTTTTTAAAAAATTACAAATGAATGTTCCATGTTGGTATCTCTTTAGTGCTTGACACAGAATATTTGACTTTCAAAAGAATTAAATTTAGAGATTTTTTTGTAGTTAAAAATCTTTACATTCCCTACTATCTCCATGATGCATATGAGATTTAAATTTTCTTTAAAACTCAGGTTTACTATTTTATACAAATCCATGCATAAGAAGGAGATTATATCAAAATAATGACAAGTCAAAACTAAGAAAACTGTAACTAAGTTAAGATATGGCTAGAAGGTATCAATTATGGGCATCATGGGATGTTGATACTTCTCCACATGTAACCAACTTTTGAACAAAACTGTTGAATCTTTGGATCATGCAAACCATAAAATTGATGTTTCAAGTTTCGTAACTCAGAATGTTGTTTCGATAGGCATCTAATTATGCCTAGCCCAAATGATTAGTGGTGACTCTAAGCATTAGCCACTTCATGGTGGTCATCAAAGACTGGTTGGATGAGCGATTATTCAATAATCCCTTTTCATGATCAAGAACCGATAATTTGTTTTTTCTCACTCTCGTCACATCAAAGAAAGGAAGAGTCCCAATCAAGAGGACACTTTTTTTGTCAAAAAAATTTTAATTTAAAGTTGTATGTGCTTCCTCTCACAAAGAGGGCAAGTCTATTACTAATACCTTGGCAGTGTGGCTTTTTAGGTAGGGAATCCATACAAATGGATGAATTATGCCTTAAGCCTTATCAGGAAGACATGATGCTAATGGGCTAGGGATCATTTTTCATCATGAGCATTATGTTGTTTGTTTCCTATACTAATTATTTCTACATGTTTAATGCAAGAAATGGTGCATATAACATGAACATGAGAAACAATAAGGCGATAAAGGGTTAAAGGATATTTCTCAAGGAGAACACGAAAGACCACAACTAATGTCACTTGTTTACCAAAATCAAAATTACCGGAAATAAGATAACAGCATGGCCAATTCAAAATTATCTTATAAAGATGATACAGTACCTTCAAAGATGAAAATTAACACTCGGATAGTGCAATTCACTCATCACTATCTGATATTAAGCCAAATCAAGCTATTAGTCCAACAACATAATAGCTTATTCAAGTTAGGTTTGTTCGTAATGAGGCAACATTGAGCCTCTTAGGACACTACTAATGATCTAGATGATGATGTCCAATCCTCATCCTCTAGTGATTGGTGAGTATTTACCCACTGGCTGAACAACATAACAATACTTGGGTAAATTTTATTCCTTTAAAGGGAATATTGACCTTAGACAAGATTTTAAGTAACAACATTCGTATTTTGTCATTTAAAGGTAAAAAAGAGTGTTAATCATCAGTTAGACAGTCTAACAACAAGCCTTGATAAAGAAATGAGACTTGAGATGTCTCTTAAGGCATGAAATGACAAGCGTGGGTAACAATGTTCATTCACTATCGCCTACATAACTATGGTTTTATTCTCGAGGTCATTCTAACAGCATTTTAGTATGGTTTGACATGGTTTAGCTTGTAAGGTTCACTACACGAAGTTTGAGTTAATGTCTAAATTGGTATCATAATCGCTCCTCCATCTAATAAAGTTAGTTGAGGCACCTTGATCCTAGGCCCATCACAGGCTTAGCAAAATGGGTTCATTTCAATGGAGGTTACTGATAAGAGTCATAAGTAATCTACATCCTAAAAGTTCTTATTATGCTTATGTGGAGGGTTACTCATGAAAGTGAATAGTTCACTTCCTCCTAATATTTGACACACTCATCTCTCACCATTAAGTTTGGTGAGAGCCTAATGAAAATATAAGCACACTATGTGTGAAGGAAATGATCAAACTTTTTTGTTTATCTTTTACTACCAAACTTATTAAGCTGATATTTATTTAGGAACAAGACATTGCCTAGGAATAGAAAGACAAAAACCATGACAAGTAAAGGGCTAGTAGACAAAAATGAAAAAGGATTATAGTTAAATAATGAACAAAACTTGAGGGAATTGAGAACTAGTAAAACATAGCTAACTGTAAGCCTCTCTTTCGATTGATCTCTTATAGAGTCATCAAGCTATCACAGTATGCCCCTAAAAACCCTCGCAAAATAAGAATGCACATGACTTAAATATATGAGGGAAATGATAAAATTCCTGACAAGAAGTGTCCTATTAATCAAAACTTTTTTTTAACATGAAAAAAGGTACCATCAAATGAGTTACTGGTCTAACTAGTCCTAAGTAGCCAACATAAAGTGGCTAACATTTGGAGTCACCGCTGATCATTTAGGCCAGTAATGATCGAACATTTATTAAAACTAGTATTCTAAATTATGAAACATAGGACTTTGAGAAATTCGTCATTTAGTTACGTATAAACAGATATCAACAACCCTACAATGCTCGAAATCGATACCTTTTAGCTATGTCTTATATTGGTTTCGATTTCCTCAGTTTTGACTTGTCATTATTTTGATATAATCCCTTTTTACGCATAAATTTGTGCAAAGTGATAAATCGAGGTTTTTCCAAAGAATTTTAATGCCATATGTGCCTAAAAAAGTGGGAAACATAAAAACTTTTGAGTAAAAATGATCTTCAGATTTAATTTTGAAGATCGAATATTTCACGTCAAGCACTAGAGAGATACTAACACAAAACATTACCTTTGTAATGTTTGAAAACAATTTGAAAATATGAATGCAAAAATGACACCATGAAGAAAACTGTGTCAGCGAGGCATATAAAAAATAAGATAATATTGCATAAAATAAATCATAAAAAAAGGGAAAAGCAAAGGGTCAACTAGAATATATCTTGTAATTGTTATCTATATTTAGAAATAACCAAGTTGACAATTTTTGCGATGCGGACTCATTTGTTGATCGAGGCATGAAAGTTAAGTTTGGGTTTTTATAAAATCTAAGGGAAATCCGAGAGAAAAAATTTCATTTTTGATAATTTTTTTAAAGATAAGATTAAAAGATTAAATTGACAAAGACTTGATAGTTTCTTGACAAAGATGACCATTTTTATGGTTTTTGACAAAATCGATGATTTTTATTTAAAAAAATTGATAAAAATAGAAGCGTTAAAAATTTGAAAAAGATATTCGTGCCTTGTCTGAGCATAAGGGGGTACACATGTTTCTAAACTTAATGGGGGTGATTGTACCCTCCTAAAGGCATTCAAATGCCTTCAAGATGGAATTCAAAAAGTCAATTAATTTTCATTAATATAAAAAACAAAGGAAAACATCACGCTATCCCCTTTTTTAATTTATTTTTGATTAATCTGAAGGTCATAGTGGTCAAGTAAGGTACCATCGAAAAGGTAACTCAATGAAAATTAATATAAAAATATTTTAAAAATCTTAAAAAATATCTTTAGGAGGAAATAATTTTTGAATTTAGGTTTGATTCAGATCTAACAAGACATGTAGGGGAAAAGGGCGTAATAAACTTTGAAAAATCACTTTGGACACATTCAGAATCATTAAATCACTAATGGCACCTTTCTAGAAAGGGATTTCATGTAAAATATTCAAAAATTCTATAAAATTCATTTGAGAGGTTGAAATGACCCAAAGATACGAGGGTTTTTAAACACAAAGATTCAAAAAATAGTAACTTTCACATCTGAAATGATCTAAGGGCAAAAAGATAGCATTAGAAAAGTAATTCGATGCTCTTTAAGGGAAAAATTGCATTTAATATTAAAAAAAAGGTTTAAGGTTTGAAAATGATTTTTTAAATCAGGGTTACAATGCTGCTAGTGCTAAAATAAAGGAATTTTTGATTTTCAGGTTTTCCAGAGTTAGACTCAGATTATGAACAGTCAAATCCATGATAAAAGAAGATCAATGAAATTGGCTTCACAAACTCATTTGTAAAGTTCCAAATTAGTTTAGGATGATGAAACAGTTTATTAACCATGTCACAAGCAAAAGGTAATTAGACATGAGATTAGGGAACAAATAATTCAAGAAAACTTTAAAAGACACATTTTTGTTTTGAAAATCAAATTTTTTTATCCTCATTTAACCTTGAATCCAAACATAGGAAGCTTGATTTTTTCCCTAAGATGGGAGGACCAATTGATAGAATATATTAAGTCTACATTAATCTCTATTTGTTGAAGTTAACATGATTAACTTAGGGGGTTTTATAAAAACAAAATTTTGACAAGCATTAACCAAACATTTTGACAAACATGTAGTGAGCTAAAGATGACATTCATGACAACGAACACATAGAGCATGTTTAATCAAACAATTCTGACATTTTGACATGAAAATAATGATAAAAATGTAAGCAAATAAAAAAAAGATGGATGGACATGTTGGCTTTATGAATGACATCAAGAATCATGCCATGGAAAATGAGATAGATATATTTGAATAAGAAAAATTATGCTGGAATTTTCAAGATAGCATTTTAATGCAAACAAAGCACATTAGCATAGCTATCATAAAAGAAGCATTTAAAGAGGTTAGTAAAGCATCAAAAGTTCTAAGTCTACCATAAATAAAGCCATAATAATGCATGAATGTCTTAAAGTAAGGTCATGGCTTCCATGAAAACGGCTCACTAAGATGAAATGATAGAGAAAAAAAAGAAATAAATAGAGAAGGGGTAAGAAATATACCCATCAGCTTCAAAACCTTTCCTTTGTTGTCAACTTTCCACATTTTTAGCTTTTTCTTCCCGTTATTTGCTGTATATTAGCAAGAACAAGTGGCTTAGAATGAGCTTCAAGGTTATACTATCAATAATGTGGGTCTTTGAAAGGAAAGATGAGTGAAATGGAACATTTTTTAAAGGGCTTTTGGTAAAGGCTTGGGGATTTTCCTTGTGGTAGAGTGGTAATATTTGAGGTATGAATAATGTAAAAATGTCCCTTGATTGAGCATATGATGTCACTTATATAGCATTTAATTTTAGCTATAAAAACCTTAGTGAAAATTGGCATTTCCTATGTACAGTTTGATGAGTCATTGTACCATGGGTTTGCTTTCAAATTTTAATAAGCCATAGTTCCACACTTGAGTACTAAATGGTCTTACATTGCCAAGAATATCTTTTTAAAATTCTAATTTTGCCATAAAATATCCCACAATTAAGCTAATTAGGCCTTTAAAAAATCATTAACCTAACCTAATAGGCCCAAAATTAATTCCAATAATTAAGCCTATCAAGAATTTAAAATATTAGAAAATTTGGCCTGATGCAATTAAAAAAATAGCCCAAAAAATGATAAAATATGCATGTGGGCCCTGTTTTATCTAATATATATTTTTTATAGGACTTGTCCTTAATTTAAATAATTTTTGACTTTATCTTAGTAGGAATGATGAGGATGGGACCTGAACTTGTACATTTAGCTTTGATGTTGCCTCAAAATGCTTGCATGGAGGTCTAAACAAAATTAAGTTTCTACAATTAATTTTATTTTATTTTGGTATTTATTTTGATAAATAAGGTCTAAACGAGCTCAAAACTTTTGATTTTCTGACAAAAATGGCCCTGCACTTGTTCCCGAAATGTTTATGCCTTATTTTTGAGTCGAAACCTTGAATGGTATGATCAATGGGTTGTTTCATCATCCCAAACTACTCTGGGGCTGTGCAAATGAGTTCATAATGCTTATGCCACTCTTTCCCTTTAGTCATGGACGAATGTCAATGACTCGAGTTTCGACATGAAAACACAAAGAAAAATAAAAAATATCCCCTGCTTTGCTCTGCTGGCAGCACAGCTGTTATGAATTGGAAAATCAGTTTAAAATCCCAAATGATTTTTCATGAATTTTCTGATATTTTTCTCTCAAATGTGTCAAATTATCTTTAAAATAATGTCTTATTCACCCCCGGATCATTCCGGATGAGAAAGTTATGATTTTTCAAATCTAAATTGCCCAAAACCCCTAGAATCAGCAACATGTATTCTAATCAGGCGATTCTGACCCACTAAATGATTTTTTAAATCCTTCAAACATTTTTCATAAAAACTTGATGAAATTCCTTTTTCAGAAAGGTATCATTTGCAATTTGTTTATACCGAATGAGTTCGGGGTGATTTTTCAAATTTTGACATATCTTGTCACTCGCTCTGCTAGTAGCGTAATAAATCCAAACTTGAAAATTTATTCCCCTAGAAAGTGATTTTTTAGGATATTGGGAATATTTTTAGATTGACCCTCATCGTGTTACCTTTCTAACAATATCTTGTTCACCCTCTAAAACCTTCAAACCAATTTAAAATAAATTCAGAAAATAGGATAGTGTGATGTTGTCCCCCTATTTTTGGTTATGGTCAAAATTGAGTTGTTTTCTTAAGCTTCGTCTTGAGACATTCGAGCGTTACCATATCACCCTACTCAGCCTCAAGAACATGCTTTGACCTCCCATAGGCTCGCATCAAGGCATGATTTTTTTTTTTTTACATCTTTACTATCCTATAGACACCTAACTTTGTCTGAGTCCCATTTTTTCTTTTTTCAATAATCTTGAATATCGGGATTAAAGACTTAACGGCAACCCTCATTTGGAATGATTTTTTTTAGATGAATCAGAGATTCTCAAAACCTTTTTATTCATAGTTAAATGGTTGTAAGTTTACGTGATAAAAATGAATCACACTTTGATATCTAATTTCGGATATATAAAATGAATATTTTAGAGAAAAATCATTTTTTATCTTTTCAGGTCAAATTTCAAGAATTTGTTTTTGCGAACAATATCGCGGTTAAATTTCCCTTTTTTAGGAATTTTTAGAGAATTTTTCATTAAACTTGGAAGTTGACCTCTGTATAATTATACAGACAACTATATGATATTTATGTCGATATGTACTCAAAAAAATCAAAAATATTCAAAGAAAATTCATATTAGCATTTTATACCATAAGGAGTTAGGTTGTTCATTTTTGTGACTAATTTTGAATTTTTCATAGTATTACGAGTTTTATACTCATAAAATTTTCTTGATAAAATTGTTTCGGGCATTGGATTCTCATCTATACCATTTTGTAAATTAGTATTTTCGATAAGAGGTTTTATTTAATTCATTTTTATATAAATTTTAATAGATTCTTTAAAATTTTCTCGATTCTAAAATACGAGCTTTTTTTTATCTGTAAAATTTTATGGTGGAATTTTCACAAGTTTTCCACTTTAAAATTCTTTAAAAATTTGCATTTAATTACCATTAAATCAGTTTTTCAAAATTCATTTTATTTTAAAAGTTTTACAGTTTCTTCTCGTTTCCAAAATAAAGAGTTTTTACTCCATAAATTTTTTCGAGAAGATTTTTCTTAGTTTATAATTTTTAATATTCTTCAAATATTATTATTTAATTCATATTAAATCTGTTTAGGAAAATTCCTTTCATTTTTATCAATTTTGCATTTTTCTTTTGAAACTCTTTTGTTTTCGAAATATGAATTTTTTTTACTTTGTAATTTTTTAGGAAGATCTTACTTAGTTTATAATTTTTAAAATTTCTTTAAATATTATTATTTAATTTATTATAAATTAGTTTTAAAAAATCTAATCTATTTTATGAGTTTTAGAATTTTTTCTATTACCGAGATACGAGTTTTATGCTTTGCAAATTTTTTCGGTGAGATTTTCTCAAGTTTCTAAAATTTTAAATTTCTTTAAATGTTATTATTTAATCTATTTTAAATTAGTTTTGAAAAATTCAATTTATTTTATGAGTTTTAGAATTTTTTCTATTACTGAGATACAAAGTTTTTACCCGTAACTTTTTTGTAGTATTTTTTTGAGTTTATAATTTTTAAAATTATTCAAATATTATTGTTTGATTTGTATTAAATCAGTTTTTCAAAATTTATTTTATTTTATGAGTTTTGCATTTTCTTCCATAATTTTTTTCGTTTCTAAAAATACAGAGTTTTCTACTCTGTAAATTTTTTTGAGAGAATTTTATCGATTTATAATTTTTAAAATTCTTAAAATATTATTCTTTAATTTGTATTAAATCATTTTTGAAAATTTTAATTTATTTTATGAGTTTTAAAATTTTTCATATTACCAAAATATGGAGTTTCTACTCCGAAAATTTATTTAATAGGATTTTTCAGAGTTCATAATCTATAAAATTCTTTAAATATTATTTTTGAACCCTATTGAATCAGTTTGTAAAAATTTAACTTATTTTATGAGTTTTGCATTTTTTTCGTATATGACAGTTTTTCCCAGTAAAGGTTTTTTTGGTAAAATTTTATGAGTTTGTTATTTTTAATATTTTGTTCTTGTACATAAAAATCATTTTTATCATTAGATTAAATTAATTAAGCATATGAAATTTTGTTGTAAACATAGTTTTTAATTTTTACAATTTAGTTCTTATAATTAATTTTTTGGTATAATTTTACATATTATACATAAGTATCTCTCAAAATATCTATAGCAATCAATGATATCATGCATGCCATCATAAGGAAACAAGAGTTATAAATTTAAATCCAATCAATTTGTTAAAAATCAAATTATATCTCAAAGAAATCAAATATAAAAAATCAAGAAATTATTACATGCAATAAATAAAAGAAAAAAAATCAAAGAAAAAGGGGGAGAAGCCAACAGCAAAAGGGTCCACCACCGCTTTCTTGTCCGATTTTTTTCATCTTGAAAAACCACGGGAGAAATTTCATAAATTGCTAAGGATTTCCATGGCCAAATTTAGCTATTTTTCTTAAAATTTCTCATGGGTTTAAAGTTTTCAAGCCTTTCAAGGTAATTTCATGTAGAAATCTTATAATTTTTGCTTATTCCCATCATTTTTCTTCTTTGTTATGGGTCAAAATCATGTTAAGCTCATGGATTTTCATCCATGTTAAAAGGCTAACATGTTGACAATGAACAATTTTCTATATATTGGTTGTTATATTTAATTTTTTTAGTTAAAGCTTGATTTTTTTATGAAATATTGTTGTTGATGATGAAATGTTGTGTTGTATATAATTGTTTGTGTTTATATTGATATTCTTAATATTTTTGTATTATTATGTTGATTTACATATTCACATATTTATTTTTTTATGATTTTATTTTTGTATTTGAGTTGATGATAATTATTCATGGTTGTTTTTATGATTTTGTGTTGAGAAAATATTTAATGATATTTTTTTTTACTTCGTTTAATTTAATAGGAATTTTTTATGATGATTTTATGCTTACTTTTGTGTTGATTTTATGATTTTTAGCCTATTTTGTAAATATTAGAAAATTTAAGGATTAAATCATAAAATGCATAAATGTTTTTTGTATGCCATTTTTGGTTTGGTCAAGAGCTTCATAGGCTGTTAGGAAACTGATTTTGTGTGTTTTGGAACATTTTTAGGTGATTTTAACATTTTAGGGGCCATTTCACAAATTTAAAAAATTTAAGTGCTAAATCACAAAATATGCAAAAATCATGTTTTATGGTCAAAAGTGCTATGGTTTTTAGGTTAATTCTTAGATGATTTGATGATTTGTTGTGATGTTTTATGATATTGTATTATATAGGGGTCAAAGTATTATTTAAAAAGTTTAGGGGTCATTTTGTAAATTCTAGAAATATACTTTTTTAAGGCCAAAGTGTGTGGTCGAATCTTTGTTGGTATTTTTCTAACTTTTCATATATGTTTGCATGTGATTTTTATGATTTTTTAGGTTATTTTATTATGTAGGGGCTCAAATGAAAATTTAAAAAAGTGTAGGGGCAAAATAGCAAATTTTTATATTCAAGGGGGCAAAATAGATGTTTTACCAGTTTTAGAGATTTTTATTATTTCTATGGCCTTCCATAGGGATGTAAAAATTTTCAAAACTTTTCGTACTTGTTTGGTCTTCCGAAGGATATGAAATGTAATTTTTAAAAATTTAGGTGCTCGATTACAAATTTTGCATTTCAAGTCAAACTTAAACTTCTAGCTTTTCCATTTAAACTAAATTTATCTACTTTTCATCATTTTAGTGTCCATTAGGGTATTGGGATACTTTCACGTTTAAGGTATACCCTAGAGGCATTTTGGTAATTTTCCTAGAACGAGTCTTAGGTAGTCATCGGGATGCTTTTACACCCAAGATGTGCATTTAGGATAGGTTCAACCTTCCACA
>JBBYHL010456943.1:0-15267 GCA_038381835.1 Adansonia madagascariensis | reverse complement strand
CATGACATTCATTACTCCAAAGCTTGATTTTGGAGGAGATTATGGTTTGGAGCTACTGCTTGAACAGATATCTTGCTCCCTGGATGATTTTTGGTGAGTTGGACTTGATCTAGAATCAAGTTGTTCAACAAGAACTTCTTCTGAGTCTTGACTTAAAGAACTCTCAAAGAGTGGATTTTGGTTTAGCACTGGAAAAGTCTGATCGTAAAGCTCAAAAAGAGATTTAGTCTTTGCCCTAATGCCGTAGGGATAAGTAATGACATCAATGCTGGCTGATGAAGTAGGGTAGACTACAGGATCAACACGAGCAGGTTTAAGAGTTGGTTTATTGACAAGGTTCTTCTAAGGAGCCATTGCAACTTGATAACTTGAATTTTGAAAAAAAGAGATGAAAGGTAGAGATCGTCCCACCGAGCATGCCAAAAATTTGTACACAAAAATTTCACGTCAAAAAATTACAAAGAAGATTTGGAAACAAATAAATTAACTTGATTTATCAGACTTGAGTTGCAATCTTTGGATATTCTTTTCAAGAAATCCTTTAATTCTTTTCTTCAACAAAACTTCGATCCAAGGGTCTTCTAGACTTGATCTTGAATCAATAAAGTCAGTTTCAAGGGTCTTTTAGACTTGATCTTGAAAAAAGAAATTTAACTCCTTTCTGCTGCCAGAACAGGATTGGAGAGCAACTTCTGGAAGAACGAGAGCCGTGTTCTTCACGTTCTTCGCGTTCTTGAGAGAAAACTTTTTAAGACTTTGAGAGGACTTGAATCTTCAAAATCTGCTTCTTCTCTTTAGGCTTGTGAATTGTGTTCCATGGCTTTGGTGGAGACCCATTTTTATAGTGCCAATGAGTCAAGTAGAAAAGAGTTATTAAAGAATATAACTTCTTTAATAAATTTATCTTGATGAATTATCTCTTAATTAATTTAATTTAATTAGAGATAAAACTCTTTTATTTATCTTTAAATTAATTTTAATTTAGTCCGAGATAAAACTCTAAATTAATTTTAATTTAATTAAAGATAAATATTTATTTATAATGCACATGATGATGCAGACTTTAATTAATAATTTCTGAATTACAAAAATTTTAATTTACACGTGGCAATTTGTGATCGGTCAAAATTTTTCTCCTTCTACACCTTTGTCTATAAAAGAAAAAAAATGCTTTGTTTGCTAATGGCGATATATGGAATTATTTACTAATACTATCTTATCTCTTCCATCATACATACTTAACTGGTGCACAGATGTAGGTGACGATGATGGTGCTGAAGGTCGTCGACCTTCAGTGCTGTTGGTGCTGCAAAAACGTCAAGAAAGTACTACATAAATTTCCTCGTGATTTTCGATCTCGGGTTTTATTCTTGTCTTCGTGTATCTGCATATGTACGAATTATTTCATTCACATAAGTAAATCATATTTGTCATTATCTATCATGTAATATAGTATTCAATTTCAACATATATATGTTGGGTTAGATGAGATGATCATTGAGCTCAAGGCAAGAAAATGGTATGAATTGATATTTGATGATGGCTTTTGTGAACGAGAGAAATACGAGACCAGATATACGAGGTGAAGACCAACACGGTGGTAAAGAAGGTGGCATGTTGCAATCCAGAGAAAATCAGGGACAAGATATGCTACAGGGATGATACATCAAGAGTATTGGGATCAAACCAGCACCACCACCTCCGGGACCACCATCACCAAAGGGACCACTAACAGCATCATCATCAAAACCTCCACCTCCACCAGCACTAGCATCACCTCCAGCACCACCATCAACACCTCGAGCCCCATCAGTAGTTGGATTTTGTTGCACGGAATGTTATCATGGACATGATAGAGGCCCTCCCTACATCTGTAGGCCACTGCCACTACACCACCACGCCCATGTTATGGGAGTTGTGATAGGCCATTTTGTCGTTGCTGGGGCTGCGTCGGCGGCCCATGCTATGGGAGTTGTGGTAGACCATTTTGTAATTGCTGGGGCTGTGTCGGTGGCTACTATTACCGTTATTGTTCTCGCGAAGAAAACGCACAAGCTTGCTCAATCATGTAACATGGCACACTACTGAGCGCACTGTAGATTCATGACATCACTGATAGTAATTTTTTGGTTGTCTCTGTTGAATATTTAGTCATTTTCAGTATCATGTAAATATTTTTCTTTGCAAGTAATTGAGAAATATATGCATAAATAGCTTAATCTATAATAGTAATGATTACTATATCACTATAAAAGCGTCTTTTAATTTTAAATTATCTTCTATTTTCAAGATCCCCTCGCTATTTCTGAATAACTAAATAAAATGAATTTTAGATATCGTCTTTATCCCAGTAATGTCTAAGGTCTCCTATATACGTTCAATATTGTTGTTGTAAAATATGTATATCAAAAATAAATTCTTTGACGAATGATTTAAGAATTTAAGGAATACAATTGTAATTAACTGAAATATTCATAATTATAATTAATAAATGTAAGTGAAAATAAGTCTATCATCACAATTAAAATCCTCGAAATGATCACCCAAGGAATTATTTCAAACACATCTCTTCTCCCACCTCAGATACTGATGCGCCTTATCAATGTTCAGAAGTCAATCCACTTAACATTCAAACTGTATCTACATATATGATCATCCATTGCTTGGTTAAAATTACATATATTAGCATGACCCAAATCTAAATATTCCTTTTTTTTTTTTTGGGTGGCTACCTAGTAGTGACGCCAAACTAATTACAAAACAACGTACCACCCAAAAGATAAGGTCACCTCCGATTGCAATCTCCAGTCCTTAAACTTTCACGTCAAATGAGCAGGGTTTAGGGTGCATTTATGTCTTAAGGTCTCAGTCATCACAACAAACTAAACCAAAATCTTATCTCCATGTTTAATCGGTGTTCCAAATCTCTTTGTCTAACGTGGATTGGGATGTAAATCGTCGTATTCGAATAGAAAAAATAAAAGTCGTTTAGAATAGGACCAGCCTTAATAATCGCTCATCCAATTATTTCGGTACGATTTTTATAAAATAGTTGAGAAATTAGAATTGCTGCCAATTTTTTTGATTAAGTGTAATCAGATACCTTTTAAACCGATCTTTTAAATTTTAAAAATTAATTTTAAAAGGATTCATTTTATTTTCTCTACGAGAAACAAAGTAAAAATTGGGTTCGAGATTCGATAACACATAAGAAAAGATTAGCATCTCAAACGCCTTAAATCAATATCATTTTGCCACGTATTCTCTTGAGTTCGAATTTTTGGGTTTTAATTTCCATATTTAGTCGCTAATTTCCTAAAATGCTTTGATTAATTTTAAAATAAATAACCCGGATATTATAAATTTGAAATTCCCTATGCTTCTTGAAGTACGGAAAAATATAGAATTTTTATTAAAACAATTTTTTGGGTTTTGATATTTGAAGAAAGATATTTTTTGATTGGGCACCTATACACAATCTTTCCCATGGAGTGGCAAAAGACTCGGGAAAGACCCCCAATACAAAAATATTGCCTTTATATATTTAAAAAAAATTTAATCAAATTTTCGTAAATGGATTGTCATTTTAAGTACATAAAAGAGACTAGTTGCAACATATAATTCATATATCAATATTTTGCAAAAATAAACAAGAATATAAAATAGGTTGATTCGGAATGTATCTTATAAAAAGCCTCAAATATTTAAAGAAATAATTGATTAATGGCTTTGAGATTGGCTTAGACTAGATTTGTGGTTAAGGCATAAAGATTTTAGTGAAAAACATACACAGTTCGAAAAAATCAGATAAAGAAAAAGATTTTAAAGAAATTTTAAAATAATTGAAAACTAGTTAAAAATTCATTAATTATTGCAAAACAAAACTTTTTTTAAGTATGGGTTAGTTACCCAAATGGTATCCAAACTATAGGCCAAATTTTAAATTAGTCCCTAAACTTCAAAACGTATCAATTAAAACCCAATCTTAACGTCTTGATTCAATTAAATCATTCTGTTAGTAAAACTATTAGAATAGGCATTAAATAACATATGGCAGGCTGAAATGCTGATGATGATGTCACCTTCTTTTTTTACCTTTCTCTTTTTTTTCCTTTTTTTTTCTTACTCTTTTATTCCTTTTTTTTTTCAAATTTTATTTTATTTTGTAAACAACTTATATTATAATTTAAATTATCATGAAAATATAATTAATTTATAAATATACAAAAATTTATTTGAAACTAATTTTATAAAACTATTTTTAAGTTTTTGTTTCTTTCTTTTGCTTCTTTTTTTTCCATTTTATTAACATTATAAATTAACTAAAACATAAATAATAATTTATACTATAATTTAAATAATATTATAAACAACTATTAAAGGTAAAATATTTATTTACATTAATTTTCTAAATTCTTATTTCTTCTTTATTATATTTTTTTATCCTTTTTTTAGTAAATAAAAATAAAAATAATAATTATATTATAATTTAAATTGTTTTTTAAAAATTAATAATTTATTAAATATAAAATAATTATTTTATTGATTTTATCAAATTATTTTGAATTATTTTACTTTTTTCCATATTTTATATTCCTAAATAAAAACAAATATAATAATTTGTATTATAATTTAAAATTAAAATTTCAAAAATGAAATTAATCATAAAATATAAATATTTATTTACATTCATTTAATTAAAAATTTAGTTTTATTTATGTCAGACTAACTATGGGGAGTTAAATTTTTCTTTTTCGATTATTAGCGTCGTACCTCCCGCAAAGGAAGCGTGTATGACTTAAAAGTATTTCTTGACAGGAAAGTCCTTTCAACCGAGACTCTTCCATTTTTTGACGTGATGGGAGCAATAAAGTACGAATTCTCAGCTCTTGACCATGAAAGTGCATTGCTGGGTGAATCGCTCGTCCACCTAGTCTTGGATGGCCGTTACGAAGTGGCCAACAATTAGAGTCACCATCGATCATTTAGGCTAGGCATAATCGGATGCCTATTGGAACCAATATTCAAAGTATGATACTCAAAACATTAATTTCATGGTCTGCATTGTCCAAAGATTCAACAGTTGGGTTCACAAGTTGGTTAGGTGCAAGGAGGTCCGAACATCCCCATGATGCTCAAAATCAATATTTTTCTAGCCATTTTTTAACTTGGTTTGGATTTCCTCAGTTTCGACCAATTGTTATTTCGATATAATCCTCTTTATGCAAGAATTTACGTAAAGTGATAAATCCAGATTTTAATGAAAAATTCGAATCTCATATGCGCCTTAGAGAGGTAGGAAGCAGAGAGTTTTTTTATTAAAAATAATCATTAGACAATTTTTGAAAATTGAATATTGCATGTGAAGCACTAGAGAGATATTGACACAAAACATTCCCTTCATAATTTTTTTTTTGAAAATAGGTTTGAAAATATGAATGTAAGGTAACCATCACAAAGGAAACATGTTAGTAAAATGATGATACAAGATACTCACATAAAATAAATCACACAAAACAACAAAAGGGAAAGGGGAGAGTGATCAGAATATATCTAGTAATCTTCATCCGTTATCTAGAAATAACCAAATCGATAATTTTAAGACGCATTTGGATCAATTGATTGCTAGAGTCATCAAAACCAGGTTTAAATTTTGCAAAAGATCGGAGAGGTCCATGTGAGAAAAATTTTAATTTTTTTGATAAATTTTGAAAAGCGGGGTAAGATCTTGGAAAATGAGTTTGGAGCATCCCTATAGACGAAAACTTTGATGATTTTTGGAGGGCTAGGCTTAAAGGACTTGAATTGGTAAAAGTTTAATAACTTTTTGACAAAATGGGTGATTTTTAAGTTAAGAGAAATTGATGAAAAAAATGTGGCAAAACAAAGATTGATTGTGCCTTAATCCGAACCTATAAAGGTTGATGCATTTTTTGATTCGGCAGGATGGACCAAGATCACATGACGGTGTCCAAAAGCTGCAGAATAGGATTAAAAGGAAATTAATTAATTTTGATGAACGCTGAAATAGGGGATAGCATCATGCTATCCTATTTTATTTTGGACTGATCCTAAGGTTTTAGGGTTCAGGAGAGGTACTGTTGGAAAGGTGACTCGACCAAGATTAATATAGAAATATTTTGAAAATCCTAAAAATATCTTTCAAGGTGGAAATAATTTTTGAATTAGGTCTAGTGCATCACTAACAGTACATCCTAACAGTACATCCAGGGGTGAAGGTGTGATAATTTTTGAAAAATCATTCCTAACTAATTCACAATTATTAGATCTCAAATAATACCATTTCAGAAAGGAAATTTTATGAAACTTTTAGGAAAAATATTTCAAAATTTTAAAAAAATCATCTGATGGGCTGAAATGGCCTAAACAAAATGCAAATCATTGATTCTAAGGGTTTTAAATAGCATAGGTTCGAAAAATCATAACTACCTCATCTGAAATGATCCAAGGGCAAACAGATACTGTTAGAAAGATAATTTGATGCCCTTTTAAGAAAAAATATCATAAAATTTTGAAGAAATGGTTTAGGGTTTAGAAATGATTTTTCAAGTCGTAACCACTGTGTTGTCTGGATAAAACATGGGAGTTTTTCGGTTTTGTCAATTTTCTTTGGCTGAAACTTAGGACACAATATCTGAATGTCCATGGCAAAAAAAAAATGAGCTGCGTGGGCTTCACGAGCTCATTTACACAATATTGGAGTAGTTTAGAATAATGACATAGCTTGCTGACCATGTCACAAACACAAAGGCTCTAGGCAACAAGATTAAGACATAGGCAACTTTGGACAATAAAAGAAGCATTTTTATCTTTGAAAACAAAACATTTTTCCTCAGTAGCTCTTGAATCCGAACATAAAACTTGTCTTAAGGTTGAAAGACCAACGAAGAAAAACCTTAAGTCCATGTTAATCTTTATTTATTGAGGTTAGTTATGGCCTTAACCTAGGGGGTTTTAGGTTTTCTTTTTGACAAACATCAAGCAAGCATCTTGAAAAGCATGTTATGAACTAAATATGACACTCATGACAATGAACATATATAGCATGCTTAGACAAGCAAAGATGGTATCTTGATATTTAAATATTGACAAAAATAAAAGAAAATGTCTAATAAGATTCATAAAAGTTCTAACTTCATGAATGACATCAAAAGTCAAGCCACGGAGGATGATATGAACATGTTTAAACAAGAAAAAGTTAGCTGGAATTTTCAGGACAACATTAAAAGATGTCATTAAGCAAACCAAGTTCTTAAACATAGTGAAACGTGGCAAAAGGGTCAATATAGCACCAACAATCCTAGGTTTACCACAAATAAGGCCACAAAATATATGGGAGTCATAGGAATAGGGTCATAGTCACATGATATGGCTCTATAAAATGATGAAAATAATGATAAAAGAAGAAAATGAGATAAAAAAATATGATAGTTATACCAACTAGCTTTAGTCCTTACTTTAGCCTTTGAGCAGAGAATTTGTTAACTTTGAGCTTAGTTTTTTTCATTACTATTGATTAGTAAGAAAATAGTGGCCAAAATGAGATTAAGGGATGTGCTTACAACGAAAGGGAGTTTTGAGGTGAAAAGAAGGTGAAAGAAAGGGTTTTGGAAAGGTTTTTAGTTATAGCCTTGAGAAGCTATAAGAAAAATAAGTTTTTTGAAAAGTGGTTGAGAAGTGTTTTCGAAAAGTGTTTGAATGTGTTAGGATGTGTTAGAATGTGTGAAAAGTCCCTAAGCTTAGTGTCTACTAAGAATTCTCTTCAGTTGAGCCAAAATTATCTTACATGGCCATGTGAATAGTGAAGATAAAATGCAAAAAGGAAGGGCATTTTGAAGTTTTGATGCATGTACCTTTAATATGGACAAGGTACTATGCTTAGTTGTCTATTAAATCCATTAATTGCCTAAGCAAAAATAGTGGATTAAGGCCATTTTTGATAGCTGACCAATGAGAAATCCAAGGTTACCCTTTAAAAATTTGGATTAAGTTATGAAAATGTCCCTTATCTTTGCTATTTGCTCCTTAAAAGTTTGATTAAACGTAATCATGAGTCCATTGCTGAGGCCTACTATGAATTTGGATGATTTTTGGTGCCAAAAACTTGCTTCATTCATGTTTTAGTGTTATGGTGGAAGGATTTGAAAAGGGCAAGAACTAGGAAAAAATACCTTTAGGTATCGATATAAGGCTTCCTGTATCAGCATCAAAAGCAAATTTTGGCTCTAAATATGATACAATGAAGCTTGTATTGATACCTGGCCTTTCTGTATCGATACAATAAACCTTTCATCGATATAGAGCATAATTCTTTCTGAAGCATTGATACTTTTTGGCTTGTATTAATACATATTAACCTAAAGTCATGATTTTAGCTTTGAAATAACTTGGTATCGATACAAAAGCCTTCTGTATCGATATCATTGCCAAAAGTATCAATACATGGCCTTTTACATCAATAAAAACAATGGTTTTTGGGATTTTAATGACATGGAAGCTTTATATTGAGACCTTTATGTCATCTATCGATGCCCACTTGAGCAAATGTGGATTTTACGCATGTTTAGCTCCTTGAACTTCTTACATAAGCCAAGAATTATAGGAAATTAACTCATGCTCATTTAAATGGCCCGATGATAACTTAAAAAATGATCTCTGATGCCTTGAATGCTGGTTCGGACAAAATGGGGTGTCTATAGGTACCTTTCTTTAGCTATCACTGAGTATTAGGAACAAGGCCTAGACTAATAGACTCCATTTTTTTTCAGGATTTGCTTGATGCTACCTTGTGTTCTTGTAATGAAAAGACCAAAATCAATGCAACTCAAGATAAAAACAATATTTTGGCAACGATTCTAAGTTTTTAAGAAAAAGAAAAGTTTAAATTTTGGATGAAAAAACTAGATTATGATTCTAGGCTTGACCTATTCCTAGGTTTGACTTAAAAATGAAAGAATGCCAATGTGCCAAATCATGGCCAGCAACATTGGATTTTAAAAGGATTCATTGGAAAATTTTGGATAAGACCCAAACTATTATCCTAGGCTTGACCTATGCCTAGGTTCGGCTTAAAAATGATGGAATACCAATGTGCTGAATCACGACTAGCAACATTGGACTTTGACAAGATTTCTTGATAGGTTTTGGATGAAAAACCTAGACTATGACCTTAGGTTCGAGCTATTCCTAGGTTAGACTTAAGAAAAGAGAATGCCAATGTGTCGAATCATGGCCAGCAACATTGGACTTTGAAAGGATTTCTTGATAGGTTTTGGATGAAAAACCTAGACTATAATACTAGGCTCGACCTATCCTTAAGTTTAACTTAAAAAGGATATGTAGAAACCTCATTTTGTCTAGGCCAACCTCTAGCATCCTAAGACTTAAGTGAAAGATGATAGAATCAGAAAATAAAAAAATAAACTGAGGACGACTACCAAGTGCCATTACTAGGCATTTTTAGGCTACACAGCGTCAAGAAAAATTTTTTGGGAAGGTCTAAAATGCTAATAGGCTGTATTAAAGAAAAATGTAAAAATAAGACATCAAAAGCCACTTTTCATGGTGTCACTAGAGTTATTTAGATGACTACACAGAATATTTTCCCACTGTTTGTGACCAAAGTGGGGTAACTTGGGAAGCCACAGGTACATGCAAGTTATATTAGTGTATAAATATTGATACGAGGCCTTCATGTCACCCAAAACTTGAATTTCACATGTAGTATTAATAAAGAAGGTTTGGTATAGATACCTAAGGTGTGGTATCGATACCTAGCATGCCTGTATCAATACAGACCTTGGTAGTAGCTAAAGTTATGATTTTTTGTAAACTGTATTGATACACAAGCATGAGTATCGATACAGGCCTTTAAATCTCGAGACCGAAATAATTTTTTGGCTCTTTGTATCAATACACACTTCATTGTATCAATATTCATGGGTAAAAATTGCTTTGCTCATCGATACAACATGTTTTGTATCAATACACTAAGGCATTTTTTTGCCTAGTTTAAACCATTTTTTAGCTTTTGAAAATCTAATTCAAACATGTTTTTTGGACCAAGAAACCATCATAATTCATTACAGACCTTGACTTTGGGCTTATGATCGGATTGAAATGAATTTTTAGAGCCCAAATGGCCAATGACAAGGTTAACTTTCATAAAATATATGGTTGTAAGGGGGCATGTCAGACATATTTCCAATTGCAAGCTGTTACAACCTTTCTACCCCTATTCAACATGGCAGAACCAATGGGAAGAAGGCTAACTAGGCATAGTAGCTAGAGATTTCCCCTAATACAGGAATGAAAGATTAAAAATTCCTTTACTTTATCTCCTTAAAGCATTGGCCAAGCATTGAATTTAAATAGAGAGCAAAGCTGGCTTAAAAAAAAAAACTTCCAGCCATCTTAGAGGAAACTGTCCAACCATTCCCCAAAAAAATGAAGAAAAAACTTCAGCCATCCTTAAGAATCCTTCATCAATCTCTAACCCTAAAACATTCCCAAAACACTATTCCATTACCTTCTACCTTTAGCCTTTTTCCATTTCCATAGTTCCCCTAAACGGCCATCAGAGAACCTCTAAAAACTCAACATTTCACATATTTTCATCCTTGAAACACCCCACTATCAACAATATTACTAGAAAGCTTCTTCCTTTTATCATTTTCTTGCTAAATAATAGCAAAGAGGGAGAAAAAATTAAGCTTAAAGTCATTGCTTCAAGAAAAGAGAAAAATGCCAGCTTTTTTGGTATATTTTCTCTATCTTGTTCTATATATTTTTTGTTTTTATCATCTACATCATTTTAGTGAGCCCTTTATGCTGCCATGACAATCCTAGGACTTTCACGCATTATTGTTGTCATGATTGTGGTAGTCTTAAGATTTTGGTGACCCTCTTAATGCCTTGATGTTGTTTGGACATACAAACGTGCCATGCTTCTTTTTCATCATTATCACAACCTCTGTTCATGCATTTCTTGTCATGTTCCTTTAATGTTCATATATTCATCTCATATTTAAATGTTCACCTTAACATGTCTTATGTATGTTGATGCATTTTCTTGTATTTTAAGGAGTTTCATAACATAAAAATGCTATCTTGACAACTCCAGCATGCATCATTTCCATGCATCTTATGTGTCATCTTTTTGCATATTTGTCACCCATTTCTATGTCAAAATGTCATTTTTTTGTATTTGCATGTTTAGTCCATGTTCATTTTGTGTGTGTTGTATTCTAATCATAACATCTCTATCAAAATGCTTATTTACTTCCTAAAAAATCAGTTTTTCAGAAAAAATCCCCAAGTTAAGTTCATGGTACCTCCAATAAATAGAGAATAGCATGGATTTAAGGTTTTCATTAAATTGGTCCTCTAATCATGGGGATAAACTAAACCTCCTAGGTCTAGATTCATGGAAATAAAATGTTATTTTCTTTTGTTAAACTATTAAACCTTGATCTTGAGCCCAATACCTTCTTTAATGACATAGTCAACGAGTTGTCTCATTATCCTAAACTACTTTGGGATTGTGGAATGAACTCATAACGCCCACGTTACTTGTTCTCTTTTATCATGAACATTCGTATGTCCTAGATTCGCGTCTATTCTTGAAAAAAATCTGGAAATATCAAATAACCCCCTTGTTTTACTCTGGTAGCATTGTAATCTGAGTTTAGCAAATTATTCTTAAACCATAAATATTTTCCTTGATTTTTTTTATATTTTTCCCTTAAAAGGTATCGAAGTACCTTTCCAACAGTGTCTTGTATGCCTTCGGGTCATTCCGGATGAAGGAAATATGATTTCTTGAACCTTTACTATTTGGAACCTCTAGAATCAGCAAATAGTTTTTTGTTTGGGTTGTTTTGGCCTTGAACGATAATTTTTTAACATCTTAAATATTTTTCCCAAAAGATTCCCAAAATTCCCATTTTTGAAAGGTATTGCTTGCAATTTAACGATTTCGTATGAGCCCACAATGATTTTTCAAAGTTCGGTCTCTTTTTTCCCTACATATGCTGCTAGTGTCAAGATAGACCTAACTTCAAAAATCAATTCCACCTAGAAAGTGATTTTCTAGGATTTTTGGCATATTTTTACATTAATCCTTGTCAAGCTACCTTTCAACGATACCTCATGTATCCTTAAAGCCTTCGGATAAACCAAAATAAATTCGAGAAAGGAGACGATGTGATGCTATCCCTTGTTCTTAAACTAATTCCCGAAATACCTTTATAGTGACGTTCAAATGTCTCAAAATGTATCCAATTAGTTACCATACAAGATAAACCCTTTAGACTCAAGTCAAGGCTAAAATACAAAAATAATTTTATACTAAATATCTCTTTCTTCCATGAATACTAAAATTTTTGCCAGTGGAGGTACTCCAACTTTCTTTCTTTGAGGGGATACTCCAACTCCGCTTTTCATTCAAAACTCGAATTTCTTCTCCAACCAAATCCCTTTTAAATATACCTAAAATTATAACCTTAGGGATACTCCAACCCCATTTTCAACTCAAAACATGAATTTTCTCTTTAGATTCAAATTCGAGATTCCTAATCATTTTCCTGAAACATCAAGAATTTTCATCTTTGAGGATACTCAAACACTAATTTTCAAGGGAACACTCCAACCTTATTTTTCATTTAAAATTTGAATCTTTTTTTAAATCAAAATTCTATTCAACTATACTTCAAATTTTTACTTTAGGGGATACTCTAACCCTACTACTTTGAAGGCTACTCCAACCCCGTTATTAAATCTCATTTGAAATCCAAATTTTCTCCTGGAATTCTTTGGGTTTACCAATCAAAACTTTTTTTTCTTGTTCCCCAAATTACCACTTAATTGAACCCACATCTCAAAGTTTTCATTTTGGTTATTTTTCAATGATCAAAGACAATTATGAGATACATTCTGATCATCGCTCCCTTTATGCTTTTTTTCATGTTTACTTTTACATAATTTATTATATTCTTTTTCGTCTTACTAACACTTTTCTCTTTGCAAGGACCCTGTGCATTCATGTTTTAAAATCACTTTTAAAATTGCAAAGTGATATTTCGTGTCGGTACCTCTCCAGTACTTGACATAAAATATCCAAATTTTTAAAATCCAATCCAAAAATTATTTTCATCAAAATCCCTATGTTCTTCATACCTTCGCGGTAAAAACCAATGCTGACGCGCGATGAAAATGTCAACTTTTTTAGTTTTAATTATGGAAAACTTTAAGTTTTAAGCTATAAAAATAAATCAAGGTTTCTCAAAAATTAAAAGAAAGAAAACATAATGGAGATATTTGCAATCACTAAAATTACAAAGAAAAATACCTTGAGATCACAAAATTTTTTTTACTCCAAAGATTTTATAATTTGCAGTTGTAATTTTTTTTGTGTCCTCTAATTATAATTTTTAGATCTTATTTATAGGAGAGATTGGTGAACCAAGCATTAAAAATTAGAATCAATCATCAATTTCTTTTTTCAAATTTAGCGCAATTATAAAATAAAATCTCAAAATTTCAGCCACCAATTAATTTTAAATTTCTAATTTAAGTCAACTCTTGATTCTAAATTTCGATTAAATCTTTAAAAATCAACCTTGAATGTTTAATTTCAAACCTGATATGTATTTTTTCAAATATGCTATTTCAACTCTTTTTTTAACTTAAAAATTAAATTAAATAAAAAACAAATTTTAATTTTTTAATATATATTAAAGTTTAATAAATGACTTCAAAAAATTTAACTTACTAATTTAAATTATCCGAATTTAAAATCAGATGTCTACAAATCTATTAATCCAAAAACGCATAAAGGACAAGAAAATAATTTATAAAAATTGCCTTGGCACAAACAAAAAAGTTCTCATAAAAAGATGCCAATGGGCGTGCGGAGAAGTCTTCTTTAGAAATTCCAAAATAGCAGTAAAAACATATTCACCGAAATCATACTCGCCTAGAGTGACCGTACAATTTATCTCCAAACAATTAATAGATAAAATGTTGTCGACCAACTTTATGGCGCGTGATCCTAGTGACCAGATGGTAGCTACAATAAATTCTGCAGGTTCTTCTGAGATTTAAACTTGTGGCTAGTCACTTCGTAATAGGAGCCCTCTACCAGAGGTTCCTTAAAGAACGGCTATGGTATGGTTCAATAGTAATCGATTTAATCAGTTATCATATTTTTTATTTAAATTTTTTTATTTTTTATATATATTATAATATAATAATAAATAAAATTATCATAATTACATAAATATATTATAAATTATATAAATCATTATCATTAAAAAAAATTTAAAATTACCAATAAATATTATACTTACATAAATTATATTATCTATTACATAAATTATTATGATTGTTAATATAACTTAATATTACATATTTTTGTTATAATTACATATATGCATTATTTAGATACATAAATTATGATAAAAAGTAATAAAAGTTGTAATACATAAATTTATTACATTTACATAAAAATTTTGTAAGGTACCAAAATTTATTACAATTAGGTAATAGAAAATAGTACTTCATAAGACATTATAATTACATAAATTATATTATCTATTATACATGTATATTATCATGGGTAATATAAATAAGCATTATACATTTTTTTATAATTACACATATACATTATTTACTTACAAAAATTATGATAAAAGATAATAAAAGTTATAATATATAAATTTATTACATTTACATAAAAAATTTGTAAGTTACATTAATATATTATCAACAGATAATAAGAAGTACTATTACAGAAAATATTATAGTTACATAAATTATATTATTTATAACATATTTTTATTACCATAAGTAACATAAGTACGTATTAAATATTTTTATATAATTTGTATTATATATAATGTATTTGTGTAATGAATATTTGAAGGTAATATATGTATGTAATTTGTCACATGTAAATATTACCGAATTTACATACAAACATTACAGATTTACATAAAAACATTATCAAATCTGTAATATATGTATGTAAAATATTTTTTTACGAAAATTAACTATAATTTTTTAGAAATTATTTTTTATTATTTATTAAATATATTATATGGGTGAAAAATTAATTTTTGTAGTAATTTTGAAAGTGAAAAAAGTTTTCATATTTTTTTAGTTTAATAACTTATTTGGGTGTATTAGTAATAATTATATTATATTAAGAAAAAATTAATTTTTTGATTAAATTTATAATTTTTATTA
>JBBYHL010456892.1:4087-15273 GCA_038381835.1 Adansonia madagascariensis | reverse complement strand
ACAAAAACCCAGTTTAGGTTATTGTTTCTAATAGAGACACAAACTACATTACTTGGCATCCAACTTTACAAATTATACCTTCCACAATTTTTTTTTAATATGTAGTGAGAAATACCATGTGATTAACCAATTTCTCACTACAGACTAAGAAATCGGCTAATCACATGCCAATTTCTCAAAAAATTATTTTTTTATTTTTTAATAACGTACTTGACAAATTGGCAGGTAATTAACCGATTTCTCACTTGTCATTGAGAAATCGATTAAGCAATTACCAATTTCTCAAGGGTTAAAATCGAAAATCGATAATTGATTTATCGATTTTCCATGTATAGTTCACAAATCGGTTATTCATTTGTTGATTTCTCAGCTTTTTATTATAATAATATTAATTTTTTATTTACGGTTTTAAACTACTTTGATATTATTTATTGAAACAGGCTTTTTTTTTGGGCATTTGAGAAATCGACATTTGATATAACGATTTCTCAATGTACAAGTAAGAAATTAGCACATCAAGTTTCGATTTCTCACCTTTATACTTGGGAAATCGACACATGATGTGTTTAATTTGATTTATTTCTATCTCTGAAAATTTAATTTGATTCTTGTTTTAAGGTTAGTAATGATGAATTTAAATAAAAATTTTTATTGTAAGAAAATTTTCGATCAATTCAATGGCTTCATCACCATCATCATCATCATCATCATTGAGATTACAAGAGTATTATATATTATCAAGGATATTATCTAAGGTATTAAAATTTTGTTAATCATATATTTAAAAAATTATAAATTATAAATTTTACAACTAATGAATTAATGACTTTTTGAATAAGATACTTGATTAGAGAAACAGTCATGGAATGTTTCTTTGAACCATTGAATCCATTAATTGAAAACTATTTAAGAAGAGCAAGATTTTACCATAAGGCCACCGATGTCAACATGAGCTAGGTCTAATAGGTGCGTTGGTTGAACGATGGAGACCTGAAATGCATACTTTTCATTTTCTATGCGGTGAAAGCACAATCACCTTATAAGATGTTGCACTTCAATTGGATGTACCAATTGATGGCAAGAAAGTAACATGGGGGATCCTGTTACACTAACATGCTTTGTTTGAAGAATTCTTAGATGTGGTCCCTCCAAAAAACTTTACTTAAGGCTCAACTATCAAAATGACTTAGTTGACAAAAACGATCCATAATATCCCTAAACATGTAACTGAATGGCAGCTATACTGTGCTATTAGAGCATACATTTTACTCGTCATTGGAAGAATATTAATGCCTGATAAATCTGGGATCAGGTTCATTTAATGAATCTTTCGCTTTTGGTAAATTTGATTGAGGTAGCAAAGTATAGTTAGGGTTCTACATGTTTAAGGTTCTTATATATGAAACTCTATCGTGCAACAGTTGGAGTGACGAATGACATAGGTGGCTGTTTAATGCTACTGTAGTCATGGCCATGGTGCCGGCTATCATTTCTTTCACCGCTGGTTAGAAAAAATCTCGTATACTCTCTTTCGCTAAGGTAATAAAATTAAATATTTAATTTATACTAGGATAACATATATTTGCCTATGAGTTATTCATATATTATATTTTTTGAACAGATGGTGTTGTCTAAAGCAGTTTACTTATACAACTACTAACGTAGAAATCATTAGAGCACAACTAGATCACATAAAACATGATAAGGTAATTTTTTTAATAGTTGAACTTAAGTATGTGCATATTTAACCTAATGTATTGCATATTGATTAGTAATAATTTCTATCTTTTTTCACAGTTTCTATGGAGGCCATATAGTGCAAATGAAATTATGGCATGCCTCTCATTATAAGCCCTTTAAAATAGCCACGTCTAAAGGTCAAATATAACATTAATGTGCTTTCAAGTTATAGAGTTGCACCAGGCAGATAGGGTCCTATGCTAGTTGATGATGCAACAACCAACCCCTCAAACATCAACGAAACTTGACGAAGTTCACATAATTGACATGCGCAATAATAATATAGAAATCTAGGTTAAAAAGCATTCAAACTGGATTCGATTTTGGTGAAGATGTTCCAGATGAATTGCTAAGGGTCCTACAATTCTTAACAACAATTTCACACCATCAAACGAATACATCAAATGGTTTTATGCTCAAAGTCGCCCTTTTATTTTTCCTATCGCTAAGACTTTAGGATGTTAGGAGTAGGTTATACGATTAACAAACTTCAAATTTAGACGTTGCTATGAAGCTTCATAAATGTAGCAAATGGCATAAAGTTTGTCAAAGGATTAATATTTGGCACATGTTGATGATTTTAGTGCACCTAGGACGTCATTTAGTCATCTTGAACAGAAGTGTGATCCTGAAGTATCATCCAATTGCAGATATCCATTCAGTCATGCTTGGGATGATGATGACGATAATGATAGGTGCTATCAGTAGGAGCCATCAACCAATAGGTTAGATTCCGACCTCTTTACTCCCATTTTGACTTCAGCATATATGTTTACATTATATTAGTTTGGTCCCCCTCGACTACCAGTACCAATCCTATTTTTAGTGCAACAGGTGCTGTTCCTCAAGTAATGGGTTACAATTTTTTGATATGACAAACGTTATTATAATTATGAGTGGATTTAAGGACTACAAACTGATTCAAGAAGAAGCCACTTAAGAAGAAGCACCAACAGTGGAAGTAAGAGGCCGAAGATATACGTGGTAATGAAATTGAAAAACTTTGAACGAAGAGTTTTGCCACCATATAATAGAAGAGCTCCGCATTGTTGTTAATACCACACGAAAGGGCACCCCGTGAATATATATAAACGTGTATTATTACTTGTGTTATAGAATTATGTTATATTGGTATGCAGTTATCTAATATTATAAATGTATTATTTATGGTATAGTTATACAGTTATAATTTTGTATTATTGCTTCTGTTATACATTTGTACAATAATGTAATATAGTTATACAATTATATCAATTATGTTCGGCATTTATACAATTGTGGACCATTTTGTATTATTATTTGTGTTATACATTTATATAGAGTTACACAATTATACATTTATATTAGTTATGTATAAATACACTTATAATTTCCTATAATAATTTGTTTATGTTTTTTATGTTGGAAAATTATTCTATAATGATAATTATATTATTATATTATTATAATTAATAATTATATGTTCAAGGTATAGTATAATTTTATTGTTATTATTATCTTATAATAATTAATAATTCTATAATATTAAATATATTATAATAGTTAATAATTATATATGGTTATATTATCATTATAAGATAATAATGTTCTTTAATAATTATATTATTTTTATAATATGTATTTATATTATTTATTTTGCAAGACAAATAAAAAAAAACTTGAATTGCATTTCATTAAAAAAAATAACATTTGCATCATCAAAATAAAATTGATAAATTTTACAACTATAGACATCATTTACTAATATAATTATAAATAAAAATTGATAATCAATGCTGCGAACTTTCCCTTGATGTACTAAATTGATAAGGACATTGTTTTATGGCTATGGCCTTTATTCCTACATAATCCACAACGCTTTGGTTGGCTTCTCTTCATAAGGTCTTTTTCATTACAAATTCGACTTGATTTTGATCGACCTCGGAATCTTTTCGCATTTATGGATTAAGGCACAATTATGGACCATTATATTCTAGCTAATAAACTTCATTCTTGATGGGTTGAAACTCATGTCGATAAATATTATTTGCAATCTCAAGTCTATGAACATTGTCTATATATAGCATGCAATCTATATGGACTTGAGCACAAGCAATAACAACATGTGACATAGGTATCTGTGTGCTTGAAACTTCTTGAAACTTCCCACAATCACACCACCTCTTATTGAGATTGACTTTGTATGTCAAAGTAACAAGTCCCTTTTTAGGTTTTCTAACTCTTCAACTAAAAAATATTAATTTGTTTGCATAAACCTATGAACAAGGTAGGAGTTAGCTTTTCTTTAGTTTTCTCGCATGGCATTTGTGATTGCTTCACAATAATTATGGCTGGCCACTATCATTACTATCTACTTGTTTCCCATCACATTAAATAGTTCTGCCAATCTAAAATATGTGGCTTTCACCAAAACGGTTATGGGAATATGATGAGTTCCCTTCAACACTGAATTTATACATTCAACTAGGTTTGTCATCATATGTTCATAGCGTCTTCCCTCATCATATGATTAAGCTTACTTTTCCCTCAGGATCTCATTAAATCCAACCGGCTGCTTTTGCATTCTCTACATGAAGATTTTCATAATGCAATTGAAAATGGGGTCGTCGCATCTTATACATTGAAAAAATAAGATGTCAATTTGTGGACTTATTAACAACTTATAGATAAAAGTGAAAATTGATAAGGTTGTAAGAGAGTAAATAACCATAAATGTGATTATATGTTCATGTTAACAATTTGTCGATGAAACTCCCTATTGTTAAACCTCCTTATGAATTTAGCTACAATGTGTCAAATGCAATACACAGAACATGCATATGGAGGTTTTCATGCACCACTTAAGTCTCTGATCATAGATTTGAGGATTCATGTCGATTAAAAATCAAGCATGTGCTTAGTTGTGTAACAACATATATACGTAAATTATTGAGAAAAAATGACCAAGCCTCCTTTGTCTTACCTTTTACAATGGTAAAGGCAATTGGTATTATGTTTCGATTGCCATTTTGCACAATAGCTAACAGCAATGTTCCTTCGTATTTTTCATATAAGAATGTATCGTCTATTTAGACAACAGGTTTACAAAAGGGAAAGCCTTTAATGCAAGACTTGAATGTCCAAAAAAAGTCTATTTATACCTTGCACCATTTGATGACCGTAGTATGAAGGTGTGATTTATAATTCCACTATTGTGCTAGGAACAAAATGTTGCATTGCACCCAACTACTTTGGCCGATCATTATATGATTTATCCCAATTGCTAAATAGTAGAACAGTTACCTTCTGCTTTGCTATCCATGCTTTCCTATAAGAGGTCATGTATCTATACCTATTTTGTATCTTAGTAACCAAAACTAAAATGAAAATGGTCAGATATGCTTAAACCAAAGATAAAGTGCATGAACATATCATATTAGAATCCAATTTCATGTGATCTTGTGAAATTTGTATAATTATACAAGTACGAGGCCCATTATACTTTCTAATCTCCCATACTTGTTTCTTTTTCAACAATGTTGTCTTTATACTCTAGTTGCACCTCGAGCCATATATTGTACACTGACCATGATATTTGTTCGACGATGATTCTATTCCTCTATAATCTACAGTGTTTTTGATGTTATAGTGCTTTATAGAAAAAACACAAAGCTCATCAGTAGATAAATTCCAACTTGTTGAATACCCTAATGTATGAGCATATTCTAAAAATTCTGCCACATGCATTATGTCTAAATCAAAGGTATGCATAGGAAAAGGTGGCTCATATTGATGAAGAAGAATGCTAGCTTAGCTAGTAAATGATAAGTGAGAAGCATTAATATCCCCACCGACATTTATGTTACGATCATTGTTGTCATCACTATCATCAGATTTAGCACACTTTTTAGGCTCATTAAAGTTACCAACATAATCATCGTGGGCTCCATATGATAGTTTAGAATCAGTAATAAATGAAATTAGCCTTCCATCTTTTATTTTAACTCCTATAATTAAAGAGCCTATCATCATGGAGTTGTCTGGCTCATCATCTTTGGTGCCAGGAATTGTTAGTGACATGGATGAAAAATGAAATGATTCATACAAATTGTTCATCACCATTTGTACATATGGAGGAAGTTGACATTCAGGATTCTCAAATGGCCATGACATTTATACATCTACAGTAGGGATATATAAAGGCCTACCATCATGATGTACATCCTTTAGGTCGGTATATAACTCAATCATACCAATATTAGGAAATTGATGATAAACATCAAACATGCATCTTACATCATCATCATCATCTTTAAGTCCTATATCGAACATATCCATCTCCTATGGAAATAGAAAGCCTATACTTGATATCCGATACTCTGATTTTGCTCGCAGCTCTATTTTTTGTTTTAATTGTGACATTCAATTCCTCTCTTATAATGTTTTCGTCAATACTAATGATATTAAGATGATCATTTTGAAAGGTAACACCTTCTTCACTGTTAACAATTTTTTAATTAAGATAAATAAGTACAATAAATCTATTACTCATTTTGTCAACTTAACCTGCAAATAAATACTATTTGCATCAAATATCATCAACATTATAGCATAAAAGTATTGAATATAAATAAAAAGAATGATTTAACATATTCAAATAGAAATAATTACCTGTAACTGGATGTTAAGATGAAAATAACCCTAAAAAATACTACCAACTGAACATTAACAACAGAGAACAATAAAGACAAGAATGAATAAGCACTATCACTAAACTCAGAGAATAACAAGAGCAACTGAGAATGAAAATGACAATGATGAACTCGTATCTATAATGCAACATAATCAATAAAATTTTCTTCCCGTTTAAAACATTTGAATTTGTCCCATGTATTTAGTCTAATCCTTGCAGTTTGACATCTATAATTCATGCATTAGTCTTATCAACTTATTTTATATTAAAAGGAATTTGATTTCATGCACTAGTCTTATCAACTTATTTCAAATTAAAAGGAATCTGATTCTCATGCATTAATCTTATCAACTGATTTCATATCAAAAGGAATCTGGTTCTCATTCATTAGTCTTATCAACTTATTTCATATTAAAAAAATTTGATTTGTAAATTAGTCTTATCAATGTATTTTATATCAGAAAAAAATCTAATTTTCATGCATTAATCACATCTTTCAGACATAAACTTAGTGTCGAGGAACTGACGAAATCGTCAGCTAATTGGATGATTTTTGGGAGAATGGAAATCAACTTATCGGCTACCAATTTCTTAATAGTTTCAATTTTTTTATACCAATTGTAAAAAAAAAATTGTTGGAAATCAACATTTGGTATAAAAAATTTTATGCTTGAGAAATCAACACATCATGTGTCGATTTTTGCAATATAAAGGTGAGAAATCGGCACTTGATGTGTTGATTTCTTACCTATAAATTGAGAAATCATTATATCAAATAATGATTTCTCAATGCCCACCGAAAAAAGCCTATTTCGATAAATAATATAAAAATGATTTAAAACCGCAAATAAAAGAATTAATATTATTATAATAGAAAAGTCCCAATTTCTCAGTCAAATTAAAAAAAAATTATTTTAAGAATTAATCTGAAAGAAGCCTAAAGTAGGAAATAAAGAAGAAAAAGATATTATTTTAATAAAAAAAACCCATTTTCTCCATCAAATCATATCATTAAAAAATAAATATTTAATGATTAAAAAAATTATATTAAAACTTAAATCGATTAGGTGAATGGATTTTTTTAATAAATTAGGAAATCGAGATATATGTAAAATTTTTATTAAAAAAAAATTATGAAAATTCAGTTAGAAAAAATACGCACAGTAATATAAAATTTTACCTGTATGAACTTAAAACTAAAAATTACCTAAATCATATGATACTAAAATGAATCAAAATTTTATAGGTATCTAATACAAATCATGCTATGATTTCAACTTTAATTTCAAGAGTCATTGCTTTAATTTAAAAATTTTAAATAAGGTTTTGGAAGGGAGTTGGCATGTTAAGGCAATAATTTTAAAAAGGTAAGAGTAATCCCAATAAATTACCAAGATTTTAGGAGAATTTTATTTTATTTTATTTACACTTGATATTTTATAAAAATAAAAAAAATCGCAAGAGTAATAAATATTTTTAAAAAATTAATTTATTTAATTTAGTCAAATCAAAATAATTTTTTATTGTCAAATCAAAATAATTAATTGTAGTACATTTAACAAATAGGTATAACCATCCAAGTATCAAGCAATTAGGTTATCTATGTCAGAAAATTACTTTTTCGTTAGAGGTTTTGGCTTTTATATATTTATATCACATTAAAATTTCTATATGCAACATGATTTATAATATTTAAAAATTGAAAAACATTATTTCATTGTGAGAAATTTATATAGTGTTTGTAATTTTAATATCATATGTAATATCTAAATTTAATATTTTCATATTGGAGTTTTTTATGATTTGGGTTAAAATAGCATAAAAATTTTGTTTGGCCGAAGCCCAACTCACCCTATCTAGCTTTCGAGGCCCTTTTTTATTTTCTACTATTAAAATATTATTTTCATATATATTTTAAAAATATCTATAATTGAAATTAAATAAAAAGTACTTTAAATTAAATAAATTTGGGTTAGACTCGAACTTTAAAGACTTATCCAGGGCCTAACCTGAACTGAATCATGCTACCGAACTAAATGGTAGTTATACTGAACTAGATGATATTTTGATCCTTGAACATTTCTATTTAGAGTTGAAAATGAAATCGGGCTTGAACTAGAAGACTTCTGTTCATGTTCATTCTTTTATTTCTGAGCTTCTTTTCATATTCTTGAAACATTTTAAAATTATGTTCAAGCTTTGTCTGTTCAAAAAAATTAAGTGTGTTTGTTTATTTGTTTAAATTAAATAAACTTATTCTTGGACACTAAACAAATATGTTCATGAATATATAATCGAATATGTTTGCAAACAATTATAAATATATTTATGAATAATAAACAAACAAATCAAATAAATTTAAGCAAACAACCAAATAAGTAAATAAATCAAATTTAATTTATTATTAAATATAAAGTAATAAAACACAAATATTATTAATTATATTATAAATAAATAAAGAAACATATAAATAAATAATAATATAATCAAACAAGGAATAAGTTTTTAAATAATTTATTAAAAAGTTTTAAATAATTAATAAATAAGTTTGTAAGCATAAATGAACTAAACGTTTCTTATTTGAGTTCAATGCATTCAATAAATGGATTTTAACATTTTGTTTATAATTATTTATTTAGCTTGATAAACGAACAAAAATCGAAGTAGTCATCAAATGCTCTATTCATTTTCGATCACATATCTATTTCAAACTTTTATTATACATATATACATATATGTATATATCCATAGATCATGTATCGGGGATAAAGAAAAGTTAATAGATGATAAGATTTGAATTGTAAACTTACTAAATCTTACTATAATTACGGTAAGCTTTCTTATTGAGTTGCATTATTGTTAATTGCAATTACAAATTAACCAAAAGGAAAAGCATATAAACGAAAAAATAAAACATGTTTTATACTGCGTTCCAATCAATCTATTAGAATAAATAAATAAAAATTAATGAGAAAATAAATCGGCCATGCTGTCTTTGTCCAGCCAATAATACCTCAGCTGAACCATATATAGTTATAATATTGTGATATCTGACATGATTTAAAATTACCAGCAAATCCTTTTTCTCTATATATCCAATTTAAAATGCATCCCGAAATTTAATTAATTAAGAAACCTCGATATATATTCTTATTATATTATAAATTTATAATTCTATGTTTATTTTATATGTATATAAAGATAATTATTTATATTTAGATCTAATAATTTTGGACATGATAAATAATAATAAAATAAGCTATAATATAATATGAAAAAAGTAATAAGAGCATAACATAAGCACACAAATGTATAAAAACTTATATGATACAAATTATTAAAATGTTAAAATTTATATAAATTTATAATACATTAAACATGATTATGAAACAAAAAATATATATACGATATAAATGCATAAATTTTCGAATCAAATTATGCACATATAGCTAACATGATTATATGATGTAAAGTTTAAGAAGTTAAATTTTAGATCATCTTCAACATCAATGCTAGTACTTAAAATTTATTCATTTAGGAGTTAGGACTTAATTAAAGCTTTAATTGAGGTATGGGGTCTGCTTCAAAAGTGTAATAGAAATTTGGCAACCAATCTTTATCTTTGCCGATCATATGTCAGGTTACCAACTCCATTTCAAGTTTACACTTTACCCTACCCACCTTTCAAGATTTCGTCAATACCAAAATTAGGAATTATTTATATAGACTTAATTATTCGTGTGTTTGTATTATATTTTAATGTTTTTATGTGTTATAATTGTGTTTAACGTATTGAATATTTACATATATTTTAATATATTAACAATTCGTATTATATCTTTTGATACATTTATATATTCATATCGTATATATATTATTTTATGACGTGTTATATTTCTAGTTTTAATTACTCTTTTATTGTGTAATCTCATCGTGTCTAAATTTATCAAGACTATATATATTTATATAGAATTAATAGATAAGCAATCCGCAGCTTAGAATTATAGCAACTAATTTGTCACCAAAATAAGTTAATTAAAGTTGATCTATATATATTTGGGAGAGCAAAATGTAGATGGGGGATAGTTGAGGCAGGCTTGAAAATATGAGGTATGGACTAACTAAGGAGGGAGGGCGCTCGTTGCCTTCCCGGCCAAGCCTAGCTCTCTATGTATTTTTATATAATTTTTATTTATTTAATTTAATTGTAGCATTTCTTATTCTATTATGTAAATTGTGAATATCAAATTTTAAATAAATTAAAAATATTTAATTATTTGGTTCATATAAAAAAATTTTAATCATTAAATATATATATATGTATACATAAAGAAAGTGTTTTTAATTGATGTAATATAAATATTAAGTTTATTCGAAATTCTAAATGCACGATAAATGTGATTATATATTTGAAGTAATTTATTAAAACATCAATCATATAAAAAATAATAAAAACATGCAAACTTAATTAATTTAAAACACACATATATATATATATATATATGGCATATGGTAAGTTTTGATTAAAAGCTTTGATTAAAGGATGCTTGATATTTTAATTTGATTTGCTGGTTTAAAATAAAAAAACTTAGGAAGGAGTACGTATGTAATATGAGAATGAGAGGAGTAGGCAACCAACCAACATTTAACTTCCTTCCGGCCCTTACCAACTTCCCATTCCATTCATCTGCCCTTTGGCTCCAAATCCAATATATACATACATACGTCTTTGACCTTCACCCTCACCCTGACGTTTGTTTTCGCTGCATGGGTT
>JBBYHL010456831.1:0-11542 GCA_038381835.1 Adansonia madagascariensis | reverse complement strand
GCATGCTGTGAATTCTACTACAGCTTTTTCTTTCTTAGCAACCAAACAGGAGGTAAAGAAAATGACTCAAGACTAGTAACTTAATCCTTCCCACTTTATTAAGTTCTAATCTCTCCAACTTATAATCACAAGTGAAGCAAAAACAATCAGCATTCCTCATGCTCTGCCGTCAATTACATCAGTCTTTTTTTCTTTTTTTTTCACCATTTTTCAAAAGCCAAAAGACTATCAAAGGTCATTGGGAACTGAAGCAAAAAAATTAAAAAAAAAAAAAACCCAAACCCATAAATTAATGAAACAAAAGAGTTTTGAAGAAACTTACAAAATTTAAAGACATCTTCTTTGCATGAAAAATCCAACACCCAGATAAGAGATAGAAATAGAGAGATACCCGAACCGGAAAAAAAGTTTTCTTTTTGCTATAATTTACAACATGAGAAAGTCTACAGAAAAAAGCGAAGAATGAAAAAGCAAGAATAAGTTAAAAAGAGAGAGAGAGAGAGAGAGAGAGAGAGAGAATGTCTAAAGCGGTCAACTTCTGCAATGCAAGGAAACGATGTCGTAATGCGAAAGCAAAAGTAAAATTCCTCAGAAATTTTTGAGACGAGGTGGAAGAAAAGAGGGAAGTGTTTAAATTAAGCCGTTTTTATGCGCATTTGTTATTAATTAATTAACTAATTAATGTTTGCTTAGCTGTTGTGTTCTTTTATGATGTCCTGCTGCGTTTCACTTTCACGTCATCAAAGTTTATAATTTGCAAAGATACACGCACGCGCCGGTTTTGACGGGAGATTGTAAGAACGTGCCAATCAATAATGGGAAAAAAGTGGTCATGTTCGTGTACCTCAAACATTACATACTCCCTATTACTTGAACGCCACGTGTCGTACAGGGTCCCGGTTCTGTTCACTCTTGAGTATGCTCAGTTGGACCCAAGTTATGTTCTGTGTCTTAAATAATATTTTTCATTTAGACGCTTATAACTTGGAGTAAGGAATAATCCAAAACTTTTAAGTTTCTTTTTAAGGGTCTGGTGGGATTTAAATTTTTAATTTATTATTTAAATAATAATTTAAGTCAAAAAAAATTATTTTAATAACTTAATTAATTAAATTGAATTGAATGAATAATTTAATTCATATACGGATGTATGGGTTACTATAATCATAAATTTTTATATTTTATTATATTTAAATGTGAATATTTGTTAATACTAACATAATACTAATATGGTGGCATAATGGTAACCTTAACTTATACTCCTAAGTTTAGTATTAAGGAACAAATACTAATAATAATAATAATAATAATAAAGAAGACATACGGAAGGGAGGGAGGACACTTTGAATTAAAGTCAATTATTCTATCAATTTACCTAACCTTAATGTAAAGTAATGGAAGACGTGAAAAGCAAGCTTCCTTTTTACTTATTTTAATCTTCCAAAGTTTCAAATAATTCAAAAAAGGAAAAAAAAAATTGTATCTTTTTGTATAAAAAGTTTTCATTTGCTCATCATTTCGTGTGTAGATGAAAATATAAAATTAGTTGAATAATGGAATCATATATCTATTGTGTTTTGATTATTTTGAAGAAAAGTATCTTTCCTTTCCCACTTTCCCACCTCCATCATCTTTCCATTACACCAAGAAAAGAAAGAATATATATATATATATATATATATATATATATAAATATATAAAATAAGAAAGACTTGAAGCGTTTGAGAAAGAAGCAGCACAGGGAGAAGGATTTCACTTAGGCCTGCAAATGCAGCAACTACTTAGGAGGATTCAAATATTACTTTCTTGAGTTAAAAAAAAAAAAATCAGGCAATAACCAACTGACCTAATGCTTGATCGCTATGGTTATGGGATAGGATTTTGTGTTGCAACTGTGATATGACCTATGGATAATCCCGTCTCAAAAATTATTTATACCTTACAATTAGACACATAATATTTCAAAACGTTTCACAATCTCAGTGCCCACGCGGGTTAGTTCTACGCTAGTTTAATCTAACCCCGAACAAACATTGTAATACTTGCTTCACCCTTTGAGCTGAAGACTAGCTTCGCTGTAGTTTTAATTTCCTAGCATAGAGCGAACACTGTAATACCGACATCACCATCTGCGTTGCGCAGTCTGAATTTGCGTTAGATTATCTAGCCTTAGGTGAACACTACAATACCAAGTACAGACATCGTAACCTACGCCACACAATTGCAACTAAGAGATATAGTGCCTGACTCTGATACTAATTGATATAGGCCTTTCGGATAACTACACCTCAAACGCCAGCTAAATTGCACAAGAAAACCCCATACTCTCTAACGTGAGATCTCAGTTCCACACCTTGCGATTAGAAACATGTCAAACTGTAAGAGGGAAATGGCTGAACCAAAGCACAAAATTTCCAATTCTGGGGTTAGTGAGACAGAAATTTTCACATTGTTATCTTGAGTCAAAGATCTACCCAAGTTTTCCAATTATTAACTATTGATTCCTATAATCAACACAAGAAATAATTAAGTCAACATTCTCTTGCAAGTATAGTCGAACATAGCCTGCAAAATGCTTCTGGATACTTGATCTTCGGGCAACTTTAGTAGGCGAGCAACTTTGGAGAATCCGGCATGGTGTACGCGTAGCGAATCTGCCTTTACTTCGGGTTTTGGTTCCGGCTTCGTAGGTTTTGGTCTTGATAAGGCCCATTGCATTGCCCAAATGGCCAAAGGGCGCATGTAAGCTAGAGACCTGTATTGATCATCTGTGTTCCAAGCTTCAGGTGTTTGAAATGAGTAACTGTTAACAGAATAGCAACATATTTGGTGAGCAAAAGAAGAATATTTAGCGAATAATTATCAATGAAATAGATGCAACTACAGAGGTTCATGGAGAATTTTTCCTATGCAAGTTATTAGTCAAAAGGTTAAAAAATCCTATTGATCCAATGATCTGGCTTTTGCAGCAAAGCGTGGAATCAAAGACAATCACATAATTGATCATCTTTTGCATTCATCACCTTTAGTATCTTTATCTTAGGGATAAGTTACTCGAACTCGGGTGCGAGTGTCAGATATGGGTATTAGGAGTGTGATATCCCCAAACAATGTTTGGAAATGTGTCAGACATGGGGACTTCAAGGAAAATGAAGAGTCGGAGAAACATAGTCTTTGGGTCTCAATGATCAACCAAATGGAGCTCCCTTGCATTGTATTAGTGCTCAAAGTCCTAACATAAATGTTTGGAAAGGGTTCATGTAGGTACTTGCCACAGTTTCTTATTGGCTTAGGAGACGAGAAAAGAAGGTAAATCAAGAGCCACATCCGACGACATGGTTACAACTCCAATCGCAAATCCCAGGATTGAACACTTTCTTTTCAGTTTCGAGGTCATAACCATGGGGAAAAAAATCAACATAAAAGGAAAATTTTTAATCTGTGAATTCCATTCAGTTTCAAAAACTTCAATATATTTTCGTATGTTACTCAAAACATTAGGGGGCCAGTTTTCAAAAAAAAAAAAAAAAGGAAAAAGAAAAATCATACCAACCATAGAGACAAGGAAAAGCCATCTTACCCGAGTCCCCCCTCAGACCACACAGATTCAAAGATTCCACTTGCAGTATGAAACGCCATATCCACCAAATCTTCATGGATCATTGTTGCAGCCACTGCATATGTAACACCAGACCATATTTCTCTTGATTGCATTGATGACATGTCGACTCTTCCATCGGGTAGCATCCCATTTATGGCCCCCCGCTTTCCATCTTTCACTTTTAAGACATTGTAACTGTAAACCTTCTCCAATGTGCTTCTTGCTTTCTCTTCGTCGACTATTGGTAAAAGACCACATGCCCTTGCATACCTACAAAGATCTTTTAATTTATCACCACATGACCGAAATAAAGTGAAGAAATTTAGCTAGGGGGAAAAAGGCACGACAAGCAAAAAAATGAACAAACATAAGAGTTTCATGCTTACATAGTTCAATTCAAATTAGCTTGAGCAAATTGTGAAAATTTACATGCTTAAATCTAGGCATTATATAATAGATGATGCATGTAAGACAATATCAGTTTTTAAAAGTGCTGCTTTTGCTTCTAACCAGCAAAAGAAATGGGAGAAAGTCCAAAATTCAGAATAAAGAAAACGTTTTTGAAGTGCAAATTAAGAATTTTAAAATTCCAACCAAAAGCATATTCTATGTTATCGGAAAATAAATACTGAAACTAAAACCATCATCACAGACCATAGTCCAGCCAATTGATCAGCCTGAATAGACGAACTTGTGCGACTGCCACTGTTGTCATAATTGAAGTAAGAACCATTCCACAATTTCTGATAGACATCTTTTGCCTTCAGAAACTTGTACCAAAAGTAATCTTCCGAACCCTTGTCTCCTACTTCGCGTGCCAGGGCAGATGCAGCCTGTAAGGCTGCCACCCATAGACCACCACTGTAGGCACTTATACCAGAGACAGACCATGTGTCATATGTTTGATCAGGGAAACCTTCATTCTCAATCATCCCATCACCATCCTTGTCGAATTGATCCATGTAAGCCATTGCAACATAAACTGAAGGCCAAACAGCTTGCGCAAACTTCTTGTCACCGGTGGCAACGACATCCCTGTAAACTTGGAGAACGAATTTTGGATTCAAGTCTTTCCATCGATCAGTGTTATAAAGGCAATATGCATTTACTTCAAACCATGGGTCATCAATTCCAATATCATGCGGAACAGCTCCAAGAACCTTTCTTGGAGCCAATTGTCCATCATGTAAAAGCTTCATTTTACTAGGATCATGCATCATTACCGCAGCCGCAAAGTCTCTCTGGATGCTGAGTTGAAGTTTTGGGAATAACATGATTAGTGCAAAAGATGCATAAAAATGAACGTCATAGGTGTTCCACATGTGATACTCAATCCCTTCAAGATAAAGGAATTGACCAATGTTTTCTTCTCCTTCTTGCAGCAAATTTGTACCAAAAGCAGAATTTGACACAATCGGAGTGTGTATTTGCTCAAGTATAGAAGTCATCCTCCCGAGAATGTCAATGGCAGTATCATTTTGATGGGGAGCGTCGATAATGCTTTTCAAACCTAACTGTGATCGATCGAGGGAAAACTTCCTCCCTCCAATGCTTACTAAACTATGGACTGGAGATAATCCATCTGCAGAACAAACAAGAAGGGATTGAATTAGCACAATTCCTCTATAAAAATCCAATTTCAACAATTGATTGCAATATCTAGGCACCTGTCCATATTGTTCCCCCTGAATTAAGATAATAGAGCTCATTGAATAAAGTGACAGGGTACCTGTCAAGGGGCTTCAGTAAAATTAGAGCCTGTTAGCACAAGCAATTGAAAATAATAAGTCTGAGCTAACCATTCAGGGAGCCTCTTGTCTTCGAGTACTGGCCTTTGCCATGCTTCAATCAGTGACTCCCAATGGCTGTGCTCTATGTTCCAGAAAGAAAAAAGTGAAATGCAAAATATGGTTTGAGAGACTTGTGAACTTAAAATTTGAGGACTAGAATTTCCTTTCCATTAACAATCTTAATTTCTAAAACTTTATAAAAATTTACTCTTACAAAATTAAAAACCATGACTAATGTAGTGAGAACAGAGAATTATTACCTAGAATAGCGTCAAGCACAATATTTGCTGCAGCATCCCCATCCGTTCCATAGAATTTCGTGTAACGCCTGGAGATACATACACCAATTCAGTATGCAGATAAATCTTTCAAGTAGTCATGTTTCTTGCGAAGTATTTTCATTGCACACCTGTGATAAGTCTTTCCACCTAGAAAGTTTACATCAGGACAGTCCCATGCCAATGAAAAAGTAACAGTACGTACAGCATCAGATGGAATTGTCAGAGAAGCTGCAATGGCTGCCCCGATTGAGGACCCTGGCTCTGAAGGTACTGAAGCTTCACTGGACTTTAAATGCTCGAAGGAACCATGCTACAAAAAAAGTTTGAGAAGTCTCCAGTTAAGTGAAATGATAATAAAAAGACCCTGGGAATCAAATAGTAACTTTTGCTCTTTGCTCTCTACTTTGGGGAAAAAGCAACCAAAGAGAGCCAAAATATTTTTGCTGGTCCTGTAATCTTGGAACCATGCTCAAGTAGCTCTTAGACACAAGCATTACATCAAGAAATATTAGAGCACTGAGTTCTTGTAAGGCCAGCAGCAATGTCAAGAAAGGCTACAATGGCTTAGATAACTGCTAAGCAATCACAGCTTCTATGGACTATTTTGGCTAATATTGAACTGCTAAAATGCAAAACAGGGGGATATAGTTGCTGGTAATGTTGTATGATTATAGATTACTCACGCCTTATCAATTACAGTCATCAAATTTTAGTTAATGATATGCAAACGTTAATGGCTGAAGCAGAAGTGCAAAGTCAATGATCATAATGCATGTAATGGATATGGAAATTAAGGGAAAAAAGGTCAAGAAACCTCTTTTATTTCTTGCCACATTTCTTTTGCAGTTATGCCTTGTGAGTTGCCAGATATCGAAAAGCCGGGGCACTCTGAAATCCGAACACCATCAGTCTCCTGCGCTGCAATTGCAAAAGTCACAGGAGGTCGTCCATCTGCAGTCCTGTTACAGTAAATACATGGTGTTACTTAAAGAAAACAAAAGGATTCAGTGCCAAGCTATCGAACTGATCAAACCGAGTTGAAATATTTTCTATCTCCTATCTTCACTGATGACCTTACACGTGATGTAAAAGGATGCCATGCACACCTTCCTTCATCCTAGCAAAATCAGTTACTTGATATGTTAGTATAAACCACAATTATGCTATAGTAAGAAATAAGGAATATTCCATTAGAAAGAACTTAAATAAACAATTAAAGTTATAGATGAGTAAAATTGAAATCATAATACGGACACATCCACCCACTCACATACAGATATGCACTCAAGCTTAAGGAAGCATGACATTCTTACATTATTTTTGAATTGCAGTGACGACCGGAAAATTCAGAAACTCCTCCCACAGAATTCTGAGTAGACATGCAGAAAAAATAAAGTTGCATGAGCGTGAATGGTTAAATAAGTTGAGTGATAAAGACATTAAAATAAAAATAGTTACTCACAGCCCATGTGAAAAGCAACGTTACATCTGCGGTCGTCTTTCCAGTATTATAAAGCTGAAATATCGAAAATCAACTGATCAATACCAACACAAGTAATTCTCCATACCGAAGCAAATTTTTACAAAACCCATTCTCACTGTGAAAGTAAACGCCGAAACAGGAAAGCTGCTTTCTTTGTAATTATCAGGAATAACGGGTGAAATTTGGCGACAAACAATTTTAAGCGCTGGGTCAGGTTCACCTGCATTTTAAGAAAAAATGGTGACAACCCTATAAGATTATACATCAAAGGATATGGTCAAAAAAATGAAGAAGTTCACCACTTGAAAATGTAGATACCTTCATATGCAGTCCAAGCCCTTGGGTATAAAGCATGATATGTAGAGTTATTACCCTTCAGATTCCAGTCCCAAGAACCAATTCCTGAGTCTGCATTTTCTCTGTTAATGCACATGATATTTGTAAGATAAACCTTTTCTTGTTATAACTACGAATTATCTTGAACCAAATTCATACGTTAGTAAAGCTCTCAACCTTTAATAACAGCATTCATTTATTAACATAAGAGATAAAAGAATATTTGCTTACTTGACCAGCTCAGGACTCGCCGGGCACAGTACACTGGAATACTTTTCACCACTTGCGCGTGAAACAAACACCTGCAAGAAACATTTACATTTGATTAAGACAGATTAATATTCCTTCTCAACAATTAAAAGCTATTATGGTCATGAATCTTACATATCACTCTCCTAGAATTAAAAAGGTAACGGTAATGTCACAGACTCATGGATTCAAAGGAGCAATGCCTAATATGCTCATTAGAATGATTTCCAGCTTTATAACATGCCTACTTTTGATAGAACATGGATATAGTTTAATTTAATTATAGCTGCTGAGAATAGCAATGATGGAACAGCAGCAGATTTCCTATCTGTCCAGGGATATCCAACTTACAGAAAACTGATTTGATAAAACCGGTTTCTCTTCACATATTCTAGGGAATAGTTGCCAGCGCTGAAATTCACCTTTGTAACTTCTTCCGATGCTTCCGGCACTGAAGGCAATGGAGGAGAATATTAAAAGAATCAGTCACAAGACAGTCAATAAAACAAACCAAGCACAGAAAGCGGGTACATCTGAAAAAATCAGTGAACATTATGATACTGCAAACATTTTCTTCACACAAAATTTGCCATGCATTCCAACATCTACCACAAACTATACATAAATATGTGCAGCTTAAATAATTTAATAATTAAACTGTTTTATTTTATCAGTAAATTATAAATATAGGAATAGTTTTGGACTTTGGGTTGACTTTACACTCCAAATGAACATATAAACCACAAACTAATAAGAGCATTCATTCTTTGATGCTAAGCATTGAAGTAACAGGAAATTTAAATTTTGGGTAAGTAAATGAAGACCTACCCAACACCACCTAGAGGAACGCCATGAGAAGATGTGATATACTGCTTAGCAAATGGGTCAATAAAAACCCGCTGCAAAAGAAAACATGAAGACGCAATGTCAGAAAATGGACCAGAGAAGTTAGGTCAAATGGTAATCTTTACCATTTGTATCGCATGAAGCTAGAAAGACATTTAAGAAAATTACCCTCCCTTTGGTTGATTGTTCTCTAATATGCTGCCACAGCCTAATGCCTATGGGAGCCTATCAAAGCAAAAGAAATAATCTGATCATGAAAATAACAAGAAAAGGGTATGCATTTCCCATGTACTTCTATCACATGCACCTTAAACCATAAAGAACTTACCTATATCTGGTTAAAACAAGGTCAAAATATAGCATTATTTGCAACTAGAGAATACATAGATGTGTGTCAAAAATCTATCTTCCCTATGTACTTCTTATACCACCATTAAACATATTCATGTTGTAAGAAAATTTTGTTTCTATACAAAGGAATTCATCTTATGCAGTACAAATTTGATTCATGGTGCATGACTTATTGGAAATAGATGGAAGCATCAGCAGTTAGACATATGAGAAAACTAAACTTGTGAGCAGTATGTCTGAGATGGTGTGGCAAATTACAAGAGCTTAAATTCGTTTACAATAAATGTGCTGAAGATCTTGTACAATTTTATTCAGAGATTATATAGCTTGTATGATTTGCCTCAAACAACCAAACTGTCTGAATCATAGCATTATACATTTGCTCGCATTAAAAAGAAAGGGTGTGTGATTCTTATAAACAAATTCCTATTCCGAGTTTAGGACTTTCTGCATTGGACAGCACAGCCTAAATGCAACACGTGCCCTCCACAATCATTGAGCCAACCTTTAGTTCAGATAATCTATTTTCTGTTTAGCCTTTTGTATATGCAGTGCTTTAATGAGCATTATAACGCATTTACTTTTCATGAAATATAAAAGTTAAGCTATGTAATATATACATCAATAGGTTAATGAATTGCAAAGATTACAAAAACTTTTGTTGTCTAAACATACCATATGAAGTTTCTCTTGGAAAGTTAGAGTGAACATTGAAGGAACACATCCCTCACCGTCGAGTTTTCGCTTCCAAGTCAGTGATGCAGGTTTCCCAGGGTCAACCTTCGGCCAAACATGCAAAAGTCATCAGAAAAGCCTTTTTAAAGTATAAAAATGGAGGTCAGATGTCTATGCCCTGGAAAATCATTATGAAACAGTAAATGCACTTCTGAAACACAAAAGCAGTAATAACATTGACTGTCGTCAACGAGGGATTCATTTGAAAGATAATTTTTTGTAGACATATAATGTCATAAGAATTAAGCACCCTTCATTTGTATGGTGCACTAAAAATAGTGATTGAAAACAGGGCCAGCCGAAGGATGGCTTCAACATGAAAAGGCCATGAATGAAAAAATCATTAAATTCATCTGACTTTCTGATCTGGTTTTCCTAGGTCTTGCACTTGCTTCTCCAATACGGATCAGATGCCTTTAGGTCACTAGCTGTGACTTTAACAACAATGATAAGTTCAAAATTTCTTATATCTGCTTAATATCTTTGTATGGAGGCTTCTAACACAAATGAAATCAGGTCAAACCCTCAAAATGAACAGAAGTAAACTTGTAAGTTTCTCAAAATGTAACTAAGAACATAGCTTACCTTATTTATTGAATGATTGGATGTGTCTTTATCTCCTCCAGCAAAACCATTACCCATGAGCTTTCTCTCAGACATCTTTCCTGAATAACAAAATAATAAATAAATCAGCTTAATTTTATCCAAACAACTCACAGAAGAATATCATGAAAGCAAATAAAACTAAAAATTTTCTAAAAACTTGGTTCTGATTCTGCATATTTCACATATAATTCCCCTTTCTCCATCATTTTAGCAATTACAAAGAACAAATCTTTGAAAAGAATTAAATACAAAGTTAGAACTCTCATAATTCTCATATATTCATACCTCAGGCTGTATTTAGAATTTTCATAGCACAACAGGAACGCCAAAACAAGGTAGCAAGATATTATTACACACAGCAAGCAGATGCAGATAACTTGGATCCAGTCCAAATTCCTTTCTTAGCTTTATTTTTAAAGTTTAAACTAAATAGATCAGATTAGGAAACTGAATTTAGCTCCACAGACTCCTAATCCAGTAAAATGGTATGCAGTAAAAACAGTAAATTAAATTCAAACACCATTCATGCATAGATATATATAAATATGCTTCCAGACATACCAATCTACATACATACATACATACATACATACATACATGAAAGTAGTCAAAGGCTAAAATTCTATATCCATTAAAAAACCATTTCCCTGCAATCACTCATCATGGGCAATAGAATTTCAAAGACATTAAAATACATAAATATACTGATATGCATACTAAAAAAATTAAGACTAAGTTTATAAATATACCTTATACGTATAAACGACCAAAAAAACTTGATTCAAAAATGACATAGATAAACGATGAAGTCTCTATAACTTGATAAGCCTTAGACAGAAAAAACTGAAATGGGTTATAGGGAAAAGAAAAGGATTCGTAGAATGTCGAAAGAAATATCAAATTCTCGAACCGTGTACAGACACAGTGACATGCATACTAATTAATTACGAGTAAGATTGACGGGCAGTGAAAATTCTCTAACCTTGAGAAGCTTTGGGCAGAAACTGAAATGACTATGGGAAAAATAAAGGGATTCGTAGAATGTAGAAAGATCAAATTGTTGAATCTTCAAATTTGCAGGGACTGGTTGATGGGATTTACTGGAAACATAATTTTGAACAGTAAAGACTTTGTTTTGCATTTTGTTCCCAGAGTCGGCTTTCTGATTAGTTGGACTGGATACAATCCTTGTCTAATGAAATATTACTGTGGGTCCGGGGTCCCTAAACATTTTGGTTTATTTTCATTTAAATCCCTTGATTTG